>BQNB010159992.1:0-14852 GCA_026074375.1 Tanacetum coccineum | reverse complement strand
TGATTTTCTTAAAAGCGTAACTTTCGAAAACGAAAGGTTCTCCAAAACACGATCAACAAACTTCAAACGAAAGAATCTTAATCACAAATCCCCGGCAGCGGCGCCAAAAATTTGATACGCGTAAAATATATAATATAATACGATGGAAAATTACCAATTTACCCTTGAGGACAAAGGTGAAAAGGAAATTCTTCAAAATATATATAATATAATATAATACGTATCTTAACCGGGAAGTATGATTCCCCGGGTCGTTTCCCCAACGACTTGTGAAATTGAGACTACGTTTGATGCTTGGACAATGATTTGAATGGGATATAAAGTTTGGTTAGATTTTCAACTTCTACAAATTAAAATAAGCAAATGATAACAATTAAGAATGAAAACAAACAACGGGAATTTAAATTTTATACGCAAAACGGAAACCTTAAATGGAAGCTACAAACCCTAAATTTATAAAATTAAACCCAAATTGAGTTTTTCTTTCTAAATGGACTCTATTTGACTAAAAAGTAAGTTTAAAGAAAACTAGAACAAAAACGGAGTTAAAAATGAGCGTTAAAATACGAAAAACGAGAATGAGAACGAATCTCGTTCTTTAGAAAACGAAATTTTGCAATTTAGACCCTATGAAAGCAAAACTAATTTTCCTATGAACTTTAGGATAAAAGAAAATTTTCTAAAAAAGATTTATATATATTTTTTTCTTTCTAATTTTTATGATTTTTTTAAGTTTTTAATGAAAATAAATGATTAAAATACTAAATTAACTCTAAAAATTCTAGAAAAATGACAGAAAATAGCTTGAACTATCTAAATCCTAGGAAAAATAAGCCCAAAGTCACAGCTTATCAAATAAGCCACGAAATAAGCTGAAACAGCTTATAAGGTTTATTTGGTAAAATGAATATAAAGAATTTATTATGCAAGTAATGGTTGGATAAGCTATTGAAGCAAACTGGTAAGACGTGTGTATTGTGTGGGAGAGGTCGTGGGTTCGAGTCTGGCAACACCTTTTTACATTTTTTTTATTTTTGAAAACCAAAAGCTAAATCTTGAAGATGACACTTTTTTGAACACTTTTAATAAAGCAAGCACTAGCTGAAACCTAGAAACTCAAAAGCTGTTTGAATAAGCTGGCTTCAAAAAGTGAGCTTTTGAGCTCTTAAAAACTTGTTTGGACTAAAAGCTTGCACAAAGCTTATTTAAAGCTCAAATTTAAAACCAAAAGTTGTTCCTAGATGCTAATGATGTCTAAAAGCTAAATCTAACAAGCTCACTTATCTTCTAACACTAAAAGCTTATGGAAATTAAAGATTAAGACAGCAACCTCAAGGACATAAACTAAAAGCTCAAAATCAATATAAGCCTAAATGCACAATAAGCCAAATCAAAAGCTAAATCTATGGAAAATTAATCACCTACTTATAAGCTATGAATTAAACCTATGAAAACAACTACTATAAGCTAAAATTTAAGAATTGAAAACTAAGTTCTAAATCTACTGATTTTGACCTTTTTAGATTTTTGTGAACTTTTAAAAGCAAGATTATCCTAAGTTATAAGCTAGAAATGAGAAAACAAGTCTTAAACTGAATTATCCTATATGTAATCTATGAACCTACTGATTTTAAAAGTCTAAAAACTACTTGAGCCAATCCTAAGTTTGATCCAAAAGCCACTGCAGTAAAAGACTGCAGTGGTACTAACTGATGCAAATGGCAAAATTGGCTGAACCACTTTGCAGGTTGCCTTAATGGTAAACCCTGCAATACTCACTCTTAATGAGTGTATTTGAACACACTACAAACAAAGACTAAGCCTTAAAGGGCTTGATCCAATTTTTGGCAAGCAAAGAGAAAGAGAAATCTCCCCTGGTGCAAAATCACACAAAATAACTCTTAACTTTTTATAAAATGAAATGTAACTTGAGAAATCTATTTAACCATTAGTTTTAAATGCAAATCAAACTGACTCAGGTGAAAAGCACCATTCACTTGGACTTTTTGTGGTCAAAGTGAACTAAACCAAACACTCCTTTATGTTTTGACAGATTTGCTTTAAGCTAGGATTTTAAGATCTAATGGTTAAAACCTTAATAGCAGATGACATATAGCTTATAACAGGTCTATTAAGCCTAAACTAACAACTAAATAAGACAGAATTTAAAAGCTATGATCTATGCTACTTGTTTTTTTTTGTTTTTATGATTTTTATAACAGATTATATAGTAAATTATGAACCTAGCTACACAAGCTGAAAACAGAATAAAGGACATGATTAATTAGCATAATGAAACACAAATAAGATCAAATAAGTAACTAGATAAGCAGTTTAAACTACTAATAAGCAAATAAGTAAATCTACACTAAGGAAATTAAGGACAGTAAAGTTAAAGAAGAACTTACAATAAGCTTCAGCCAAACAGAAGCTATTAGGCTCAAATGAGCTTATCAACTAGCTCTAGCTTATCCTTATAGATAAGCTAGTAAAAGTCCATAGAAGCTCTTCCATTGCTTAGCTTCTCTTCCATAGATCCAAGTCAATAAGCAAGGGTAATTAAGTTTAACTGATTCAAATGTTTAAGTATGATTACAGTTTAATTAAACAAACTCAATCTCAAGCTTATAGACTTGAGAGAGATACTGAGCTTATTGAGAGGATTAAGAGCTTATGAATTAAAACAGAAACTTATAACAATAAGAACTTAATTTCATTAATCTTAAAAGCTTTTTTACATTACTGAAATGAAAATTACAATGGCTAAAAATTAAACTAAAAACTTAAGCTAAAACTAGTAAATTTTAAAAGGTAAAAAACTCTCTAAGTGTGTGTGAGGGTGAGCTATTTATAGTGCTCATCTGAAGGTTCTAGGCTTTTGCTTGCATCCTACGCTCCTCTCAATCACAACCGTACAAACTATCAATCATTGGAGAGTAATTCTCAACCCTTGAATCCCATTCTTTCTCACATGGATTGCCAACGTGGCAATCCGTGATTGAGACGTCTATGCTTCTTTAGAGAGTGATTATAGTGTAAGAACCCACATTTCCTTGTGTTTCCTTTGTATCCACGTGGCATTCTTGCTTGTCTTGACCAATGAGGATGCTTGAAATGACTTTTAAAACCTTGCCATCATGTACTAGAGCTCTTGAATTGTCCATCTTACCCTTCAATTGACAAAAGCCCTTTATTTTTACTAGTGGTGAATGGTGGGAGAGACGATGAATAGTGATGTGTTCTTGGCGCCCTTTTTTCATTTTAACTGAATTGGGTAAACGGGTGGGATGAGTTTGGGTATATGGCAATATTGGCCCTTGTCTTTGTTAGGTATTTTTACAATTCAATCCCTAGTGTATAACATCTTTCCAATTTGGCAGAATAAGTCCCTGGCTTCTTTTATGCTTTTCTGTTCTTGTGTTCTTGTTTGCCAGTTTTTTTTTATCGCTTTCATGTGATTTTTGCTATATCCGTACCTGCACACACAAAACATAAAACAAGCATGTCTTTTTTTGGGCTTTTTAGGGTCTATTTTGATATAAAATGGATATGTATTTTCACACATATCAAGGTGTATGTGTGCCAACCTCATGGTTTTGAAGATTCAGAGTTTCCTAACAAGGTTTACAAGGTAGAAAAAGCCTTATATGGTCTCCATCAAGCTCCTAGAGCCTGGTATAAGACTTTGTCTACATACTTATTACAAAAAGGATTTAGAAGATGAATCATAGATAAGACTTTGTTTATCAAGAAGGACAAAGGTGATATCCTGTTAGTACAAGTGTATGTTGATGACATCATCTTTGGGTCTACTAAGAAGTCTTTATGTACAGAGTTTGAAAGTTTGATACACAAGAAGTTTCAGATGAGTTCTATAGGGGAGCTCACTTTCTTCTTAAGGTTGCTAGTCATACAGAGAAATGATGGAATCTTCATCAGCCAAGACAAGTATGTTGCTGATATATTGAAGAAATTTGATTTTTTCTTTACTAAAGACAGCAAGCACTCTAATAGAGACTAACAAGGCATTGCTTAAGGATGAAGAAGCTAAAGATGTAGATGTTCATTTATACAAATCAATGATTGGATCATTGATGTACTTAAAAACTTCTAGGCCTAACATAATGTTTGCTGTTTGTGCTTGTGCAAGGTTCTAAGTTACTCCTAAAGTCTCACATCTTCATGCAGTGAAGAGGATCTTTAGATACTTAAAAGGTTAGCAAAAATTAGGCCTTTGGTATCCTAGAGATTTACCATTTGACTTGGAAGCCTTTTCTAAAAGTGATTATGCTGGAGCTAGCCTTGACAAAAAATCCACAACAGGAGGTTGTCAATTTCTTGAAAAAAGGTTGATTTCATGGCAATGTAAAAAAGCAAACTATAGTTTCTAACTCCACTACTGAAGCAGAGTATGTTGCTACTGCTAATTACTGTCAACATGTGTTATGGATTCAAAATCAGATGCTTGAATATGGATTTAATTTCATGAACACCAAGATTTACATTGATAATGAAAGCACCATTTGTATTGTGAAAAACCCAGTGTTTCATTCTAAAACCAAGCACATTGAAACAAAACACCATTTCATCAGAGATTCTTATGAGAAGAAGTTGATTCAAGTGATCAAGATTCACACAGACCACAATGTTGCAGATCTTCTCACAAAGGCTTTTGATGTCAGCAGGTTTAACTTTCTGATTGCTAGCATTAGATTACTTAATCTCTGAGGTATTGTTTAAGGGGATGCTACTTAAGACTGGATGAAAGGGAATGTAATTTTAAGAAGAAGTGGGTAAAGGGTCAGGATAACCCACTAATCCCCCATACACATCTACATTTGCTTAACTCTCTAATGAAGTACCAATCAATGTTTTATCATCATCTCAACTCAAAAAGACCTACAAACCTAGGAAAGCCAAAAGGACCACTAAGATATCTTGTTGGATCGTTTAATGAATAGATCTTAACCTTCAGCTTGTAAAGGGTTTGTTCCTTTAGATAATTCTAAAGAAACAATAATGAAACACTAAGTGAACACTATTGATTATGCGGAATCTAATCAATAATGATTAGAAGAACAATATTAATAATCACAAAAGAACTTTATATTATAACTTGAATCTGCCTAGGTTTCAGATTATAAAACTATGATTGCAAATTGATCTCTATTGATCTGTGTCTATCTATATATGCCTAGGTTTCCTTTTATACACCAAGGAAACCCTAATGGTCTTTACAAAATGAGTATAGAGATCATGCATATCTTTTCCTAAGATATCTCATGCATATCTCTAACTCTAACTATAACTCTACACAACCAGAATTAACTAATAGACTAACAGTACTAACTATGATATACTACCAGTACTAACTCTGATAATTCTTCTACCAGTACTAACAAGTGTACTAGCAGAACTAACTATATAACTAACAAAATTAAGTCTTTTATACATAATTCCTAACAATCCTCCTCTAAACATGAATTTCACTTGTTAACTTCAAGTTTCATTAGGTTCCTTCAATTTAAGCTCTTGAGGATTGCATCCAACACTTCATTAATCTTCTCTTTGTTGATGATTTGATTGATATTCTTTAGAAATCAGATCATACTTTGTCTTTAAGTCTTTAACAGTATCTCATCACCTTGCATCATAGCTACATTTCTTCTCAGCAACATCCAACTAAGTTGGCTTTGTAATTTTTGGCAAACTACCAACCATAAACGGATTTGATATGTCTTTACCATGAGCCATTTGCTTTGTACTAGTCAATGCTTCATTGCAATAATAAGGTGCATTGATAACCTTATAGTTTTTAGCAAACTAGCAGCTATCAACGGATTTGAGATCTCTTTACCAGTAGCCGTTTGCTCTGGAGTAGCCAACTCTTTGTTTCAAAACATGGCGAGTTAATTACCATACAATTTTTGGTAAACTGTCAACCATCAACGGATTTGAGAAGTCTTTACCAAAGCCGTTTGCTTTGGACTAGCTAGTTCTTAATGTCTGTTAGACATGGTAAACTGATGACCATTTGTTGTGTGGTTGCAAAACCAACACTTAAACAATCCTTCTCAACTCCATCGTAGCTTTAGATACCCAAACCATACTTACAGCTACTAAGAATCCTATTATCTTATCCCTGCTTGCTTCTCAATCATTTTCAGAAGTTGATAACAAACTTCATCCTTTTTACCTCCTTGAAGCTTCTTATCCAACATAGCTTGACACACATCAGCTGGTAGAGGATATATTCTTTCTGTCAACGTGTAGATATCAGCTGATTCCAAATTCAAACAATGCACTCTGAATGTGTCATAGTATCTCCAGCTTAGCATCTTTTGTTGACCCGATAAATTCTAGACTGGATCTATGTCTAGAGGTGAATCAAACATAGTCTTCAGATCTCCCCAGAATACTCTCTCATACTCATCCCCTAGCCCATTTGTACCATACCTTTGCATAGCTAGCCTATATAGCTCTATAATATCATCCCTTGTGATATCTTTTAGCATAGCTCCAAAACTTATGTATATCTTATCAGTTCCATCTTCTCTTACAATCTGATATACACCCTTCTTACCTAGCTTAATAATCTTCCAACTGGTTATACTAGGTGGTTTGATAGCTACTAGAACAGAATTAACTAGAATATCAGTACCTAAAGAAGGATCACCTTTCACAATTTCTTCCATGTCTTCTTCAGCTTCATCCTTTGCAGTCTTGTCAGCGTGTATCCCTTTCCTAGCTATTTGCTTCTTCCTTTTTCCTATCTTCCTAATTGGCTCATCACCTTTTTCTTCTGTGACTAATACATCTTCAAAAACAATCTTTTGTTTCTTTGAAGTTTCTTGCTCCAATGGTACACCTTGTCTTTTCACCCTTTCTTCAAATCTCATAGGCACAAAGCTTTCAATACTCTTCACCAGCTTTTCAAATTCAGTCTTGAGCTCCTTAAAAGTGAGCTTCTTCAATTGAGCCAACTTCCAAGTGCTTTGATTCTTGATGAAAGTACTCATGTAGTTTCTTTGTTGTGCCTGTGCCATGGGCTTACTTCTTTTTACCTTAGCCTTTTGCTCAGCATAGTACTTCTTTTTCTGATTAATCATTTCCACCATCCTTTTTGCAAAATCATCATTAGTCACACTTTCTCCATGGAAACTTTTAGTTTACTCTGCATTTGCTTCATGTTTTGCTCTAATGGTGTCCCAATCTTCTTCTGTATAATACTGAGCAGCTTCTTGAACTTTAGCTTTTCTTTTATTTTGTTGTTCAGATAGTTCTTGTTCTTCTGAAATTCTTTTAGCCAATAAAGCATCTAAGTGAATCTATTTTGTAGCCTCTTCATCTTTTAAAGCTTGTAACCTCATAGCTTCTTCAAGATCAACTTCTTCTTGTTGAATTTGTTCTTTTGTTCTTTTGGTAGCTTGAACCTTTTCTGTAGTCATTGGTGCTTTTCCTTCTCTTTGATTTTTAACTAGAGAAGGGATTACAACATTCACAGTCTGGACTACAACTAGTGCACTACCAATATTAACACTTTCTTTGCCAGTATTAATTTCAACACTGCCAGTATTAATTTCAACACTACCAGTATTATTTTCAATACCACCAGTATTAACTTCAACTTTAGCATCCAAATCAGTACTAATGTCTTTAACCTTTGACATTGTTCTCCTCTTGTATCTTTTACCCTTATCAGTTAACATTGCTTTCTGGGAAGCAACCTTTGATAAAAAATTTACTGCTTCCAAAATTGTTGGATTGATGTCTTCCTCTTGTGCCTCCCCTGAAGCACTAACCTTTGTAGGAGTAACAAAATCTACTTCTTTCATAGACTCTCTGACCAAAGAAATTAGAGGATCATCATCTATATCTTGAGTTTTCCTCCCTTGATCCTCTGTTTCGTCATCCTCTGAGTCAGACACAACCACTTTCTTTGTCTTTCTTTTCAAAGCTACTTCTAGAGACTTTACCTTGTCAACTAAAGTGAGAACTGCTTTTCCATAGGTATTCTTTGTATGTTGCTGCTCCTTCTCTAAATTATCAATCCTTGTGACCAGCTTAGGTACAAGCACCATCAATTCTTTGAGTTGTATACTGTCCTCAGCACTTCCTAAAGTGTGACCATCATAGAGAGGTAATTTATTAGACCTGAGTGGAGACTCATGTAAGTGACCACTGTCTAACCTTGCATCAAAGCTAGAGGTTGTAGTGGCATCTCCTTTAGTGTCAATAGGTCTAGGGGATGGTGAATGTGGTGGTTCTGTTGCTGATGGAATTGGTGGTTGAGATGTGGTGGATTGAACTGGATCAGGTGTGGGTTGGGATGTGGATGGAACTGGATCAGATGTAGGTTAGGAGCCAGCTGGGATTGCTGATCCCTCACCTTGATCTGGTGTTGCACCTGCCAACATTGTAGGCAGCAATAGTACATGATCCCATGCATAACCCTGTTTCATATTTGCAAAAATCTTTTTAGTTAGAGTTGGGGCCAAATGCTTTCCTTTTGCTTCAGGTGAGATGTCCAAAATCATTTGCAAAAACCTTGGATACATTAAAAATTTTGTATTACTCTCCTAGTTGTGAACCATGCCATCAAAAATTAGTTTTGAAAATTATAAACCCTATTACTAGATAGACAAATCAAAGCTATAGCAATAGGACTACCAAATTGATCCTATCCACTAGACTTAGGGCTTATGCAGTGGAGTATGCTGTGTATTAAAAACTTCCATTGGGGTGTGAAATTCTTTTTCCAAAAAGTAAGTTTTCCCTTTGTAACATACCCTAAAGTGACCAACCCTTCATAAATCTCAGCATCTGGTAAATTGTTTATTCCTGTTGCATCTGCCAATTGAAGTTTACTTCTTGACAAATGCCTTAGTAATAGTATACTTGTTATTGTCAATAGATGCTACTAACTCTAGAATCCCATTAGCACGTGTTCTGACAGTAGTAGTCTGCCAAAACTGTTGACTATGGAATCATAGATAGTGGGATTATGAGTCAAAGCATACCTTTGAGAAGAACCTTTGAGAAAATCCACTATCTCAGTGAAACAAACACTTTCAGTAGGTTTCTTTAGGAAATCAACCATGTTATGCTTTTTTGAATACTTCAAATTGGCCATCTTGAATTTGTGAGGAACATAAGTTGTTAAGAATCAAATTTTAGTGCTGGGTTTGATTCGTTAGAGTAACTGACTGCTGGTAGAGAGAGATAATTGAATTTATATAGATGATAAACAAGGTTTATAAATGGACCGACTATAAAAATAGTTTCTTTATAATAAAGAAAGATATTTTGGTGAAAATAAGTTAGTAATTATCCAAGTGATAAACCTACACGCAATGTAATTTCCAGAAAAAATATCTAATAGTAATATTTAAATAAGGAAATTCAATTTTCCCTCACTAGCACCAACGGTCATCTACCAATATTAATATTGGTCTACCAGAATTAACTTTAAGCATACCAGTATTAATATGACATAGCAGTATGAACTTGTGTCTACCAGAATTAACTTGTAGCCTACCAGAATTAACTTGTAGTCTACTAGAATTAACTTTTCTCTAGTAGATATTACTTACAAACCAGATATGAGAAAAGCTACCAGCACAGCTTCCATCAATCCTCAAATCCATGCTTGTCCTGAAAGAGTTAGTCGAAAACAAGAAAAATACTACAAGATATTTTCATAAGCCAATATTAAACTTAACTAACAATCCTAACTACCAGTATTAAAACCCTAGTAGGATTAATTCTAACTATAAGTACTAACTACAAGTACAAACTTTACAATGTAACCTCCCCTTAAATATAGCTACAGATTTAACATCCTAATGCTAACCACCAAAAAGTTAAATCTTGTGACATCAAATCCTTTGGTGAGAAGGTCTGCAACATTAGAGTCTGTGTGAATCTTGATAACTTCTATCAGTCTTTTCTTATAGCAATCTCTAATAAAAAGAAATCGAATCTCGATATGCTTGGTCCTAGAATGAGCAGCAGGATTCTTGATAACACTTATAGTGATCTCATTATTAATATGCATTTTGGTGTTCATGAAATTAAAACCATAATCCATCATTTGATTCTGTATCCATAGTACTCACCCATAACAGTTAGCAGCTGTAACATATTCTGCCTCAGTGGTAGAATTTGCCACAATAGTCTGCTTCTTGCTTTGCCAAGATATCAATCTTATACCAAGAAATTGACAACCACCTATTGTTGATTTCCTGTCATGGCTGGCTCCACCATAGTCACTGTCTGAGAAAGCTTCTAGTTCAAAAGGTGAATCCCTAGGATACCATAACCCTAGTTTGGGTTGATGTTTGAGATACCTAAAAATCCTTTTTACTACATTTAAGTGTGAAGCTTTTGGAGTGACTTGAAATCTAGCATAGGCATAGATAGCAAACATGATGTCTGGCCTTGATGCAGTCAAATACATTAGGGAACCAATCATAGATCTGTAAACATGTACATCTACATCTACACCATCTTCATTCTTAACAAGTGGCTTATTAGACTCAATAGGAGTAGTAGCTATTCTGATGGACCAAAAATCAAAGTTCTTAAGGATGTCAGCTACATACTTATCCTGACTAATAAAGATTCCATCAGGTTGTTGCTTCACCTGGAGTCCTAAAAAGAATGTGAGCTCACCCATGGAGCTCATTTAGAATCTTTTATGCATACAATCTTCAAACTCTGTACACATAGACTGCTTTATAGAGCCAAAAATGATGTCATCCACATACACTTGGACTAACATAATGTCACTCTTATTCTTCTTAATAAAAAATGTTTTGTCTATGGTACCTCTTCTGAAACCATTTTCCAACAAGAAAGAAGAAAGTGTCTCATACCAAGCTCTAGGAGCTTGATGTAGACCATAAAGAGCTTTGATCACCTTATAAACTTTGTTTGGATTAGCAGGATCAACAAAACCTAGAGGTTGATGAACATACACCTCCTCTTCAATAGTGCCATAGAGAAATGCACTTTTAACATCCATTTGGAAGACAGTAAATCCTATGTATGATGCAAAGGCTAAAAATAACCTGATTGCCTCTATCCTAGCAACATGTGCAAAAACCTTATCATAATATATACCTTCCTCCTATCTAAACCCTTGTTCTACAAGCCTGGCTTTGTTTTTCACAACAATACTTCTTTCATCCCTCTTATTCTTGAAGACCCACTTTATGCCAATTGCCTTTTTTCCAGATGGCAAATCAACAAGTATCCAAACCTTCTGTAATTTGAACTGCATTAATTCCTCTTGCATTGCTTCAACCCAACTTTTATCCTCTAAGGCTTGTGATATATTCTTGGGTTCTTCTTGGGAGAGAAAACATGTTAACAAATAGTTTTGAAGATCTTTGTGATTTGTTCTATTCTGTTTAGAGATGTAGCTCACCAAAGCTTGTTGTGCTGAAGAAGCCTTTTGAATCTTTCCTCTTGTTTAAACTGCTGATTTAGGATCTCCTAAAATTTGTCCTTTTGGATAATCCTTATGAATTCTAATTGTGGGAATAGAACTGACATTAATGTTGTTATCCATATTGTTGAATTTAGCCACTGCACCTACATCTTCATCATCATAAGCTCCAGTGAATATACCATCATTTGGAAATGCATCAGAATCATCTTCTACGTCAGGCATATTTGGATCAATGGGTAAATTAGCATTAGGGAGAGTAGATGCATCAATAGGTATTTTTCCTCCAAGAAAGACAAATGATGATACACCAGCATTTGCACCTGAAGTAGTATTAGCAGCACTAACAGATGGTGTGTTAGCAGTACTAACAGATGGCCTACCAGTATTAAGTTTGTTAATAATGGTAGCCTGTGCTGCCCTCTTTTGAGATGCACTATTCCTCTTTTCTTCTTCAAAAGCTTGTCTTGTAGCATCATCCATAGCTTTAGCAACCACTTTTTGAGCAACCATCTTCTCAAGTTCATCTTGCAAGACTTGTTCATCTTCTGTCATCTGATGTTGTTTTTCCTTTTCAGCAACATCTTCTGAATCTTGTACATCATTGTCTTGAGGAGAAATTTCAGAAGATTTTTCATGTACAGCTGGAACAACAACTTCTACTAGAATCCTTGTCCCATGAGGGTGTATTGGAAGCAGTATGTATTCCTAAGTAAGTTCTTTATCTTTTCCTGATGAACCCGCAACATAAGAATCTTATGTAACTGCATCCACATGAATATGATTTTCTACACTAACAGGAATATAGTTCATTGTATTGGTTAGAAAATCAAGATCAAACATCCAATTACGACCAGTTTCTACCACATTTGGTTAATCTTCAAGAAAATTAATGTGCAGGTTCTCTTCTACTATTTTGGTTCTCTTGTTGTATACTCTAAAAGCCTTACTAGAAGTAGAGTATCCAAGCAAATAACCTTCATCAGATTTCCTATCAAATTTACCCAAGGGATCTAAGGTGTTCAAAATGGTCAAGGGGCACCCAAAAGGTCTCATAAAACTAATACTAGGTAGTTTACCTATTAATAGTTCATAAGGTGTCTTATTTTGAGATTTGGTCACTAATACCCTATTCAGTACATAGCAGGCAGTATTTACTGCCTCTGTCCAAAATGGGATGGGTAAAAGTGAGTCTGTTAGCATAGTTTTAGCAGCCTCAATAAAGGTCCTATTTTTTCTTTCTGTAACACCATTTTGTTTTGGAGTTCTAGCCACACTAAACTCCCATTTTATCCCTTTCTTAGCACATAATTCATTCATAGCATGGTTCTTAAACTCTGTCCCATTATCATATCTAATGATTTTAACTTTATGATTCAATTAGTTTTCTAAGACTATGATAAATTTACAAAGGATTTCAGTTGTTTCATCCTTAGTAGCTAAGAAAAATATCCAACTAAATCTGCTGAAATCATTAGTCACAACCAAACAGTACTTTTTCTTGTTAATACTTTCTACTAAGATAGGTCCAAATAAGTCCATATGAAGTAATTCTAAGGGCTTTCTGATGGTTCTTTTTAACCTTGTCTTACAGGAGGCATTGTGTTGCTTACCCTTCTTATAGGCAACACAAGTGTGGTCATTCACAAAAACTTTTGAAGGTAGGCCTCTAACTAGGTGACCTTTAACAAGTTCGTTTATATTTTTGAAATTTACATGATCTAATCTCATGTGCCATAATTTAGACTCATCTGCTATTGCATTTGCATATAAACAAGTTATACCTCTAGAGGGAATAATGTTCTTTAAGTCCAAGCTGTACACATCATTCTTTATAGGAGCTCTAAGTACAACTTGACTTTCATCAAGAAGCTTAAAGCTAGAAGACAAGATAAGGCATTCAGTCTCAGTAAAGAGGACACTATTTTTCTTGTCACACATTTGTGAGACAGAGAAAAGGTTAAACTTAAGTTCATCTACAAAATAAACATCATCAAAGTCTAAATTAGTAGTTCTAATTTTACCTTTACCCGTTATTTTACCTCCTTTGGGATCACTTCCAAAAGCCACAAAGCCTCCATTGTAATCTTCATAGTCTAAAAGATAAGCTTTGTTTCCATTCATATGGCTAGAGCAACCACTATCCACTACTGCATGATCCTGTAAAATGATCTATGGATTGCCCAACACCAAAAGTAAGAGAAATTAGTATCTCTTAGGGACCCAAGTCATTACAGACTTAGAAAATCCCTTTTGGATCAATATACTCAAACTTCTTGAGCATGAAAGATCCACTATCTTTGGACACATGAACTAAGTAATTTCCCATAGGCCTCCAAACCCACCTTGACTTCTTAAGGTCATTACCCATCTTACCCTTACCAGTATGAACTACTGTTCTTGTCTCAGCAGTAGTCATATTTTTAACCCCAATAGTTTTAACATCTTGTTTACAGTCCGTGGGTCTAAAAGTTGGTTTTGTGTAGAAAGACCTCTTAATTGGTAGATGCGAGGCTCTTGGTCTTACATTGTCCATTCATGGGTAAATTGGTCTAATAGCACCACCAGTTTGTGCTATTTTTGGGATAAAAGGTCTAGCAGTACCAACAAGCCTAATAGTACTAACAGGCCTAGCAGTACTAACTGGCTTAGCAGTGCTAACTGGCCTAGCAGTTTTAACTAGCCTAGCAGTACTGACTTTGTGAACTGCTCTTTTCTTATTTTGCTTAACAGGATTAACCAAACCTGTTCTTGTTAGTACTCCTGCTAGGATAAAAGTCTTTCTTAAATGAGGGTATTTTGAAATTTTTTAATGATTAACCCTTTTAGTATTATCCTATACTGGTTTGTCCACCCTTTGACCAGTATTGACCATAACTTTCAACATAGGTTCTGGACTCTATTTGTCATGGAAATCACAATATTTGATCAAATGGTCAGTACTTTTATCAACTTTAGTTTTAATAGTTTGAGTCTCACTAGTCTTAACAGGACTAACTGTGTGTACTTCAGACACATCATCCTCGTCATCTGAGTTCCAATCCTTAATGATAACTTTATCTCTGTTAACTAATGCATAGACTGACTTAGGTTTTTCAAAATTTACTTCATTTGTATTACATACAGTCTCACTAGTTTTAGATTTACTAGTTTCAGTATTAAGCTTAGTTGTTTTTGACTCAATGACTTTCTTCCTAATGGCATATTCATCTAAACCTGCAAATGATATGTCAGCTCTTGGGGTTAGGAAGTTCCCTGTTATAGGAGGGTGAATAGCATGAAACCCATCTGCTTTAGAGAACCTATCATTTACTAGTGTGTTCTCTTCATCACTTAATCTGACATCAAAAACACTCATACTAATCTCACTATCAGTTTCAGACTAGTTACTCATTTCATT
>BQNB010159991.1:0-14852 GCA_026074375.1 Tanacetum coccineum | reverse complement strand
TCAATTTGCCTACATATGATTTCTTGATTGAGCTTAGAATGTTTAGTCTTATAACCTTGATTTTTAAGTATTAGATGATTCATGGTGAATTAGAGTTGACTACAAAAGGGAAAAATAGGAAACTGTCTATGTATAGGATTTATAGAAAATTAGGAAAACTAGAAAAATTTCCTGTCTCCAGAGACCGCCCCCAAAAGTCATAGAATTTTCACTGTGGCTCCTGATTTTCTATGCAGTTGACTATTCTTTCTTAGACCCAGCTAAACCTTCTGCATTTTGCTAAACCACTTTTGGAATCCAAAAACTCAACTCTCATGCTTTTCCACTTTGATCTTTTCCTCCCTAATTAAATAAGTCATCCTCCCCACTTCTATCATCATCTTCATCTTCCTCACACCATTCTACCATGAATTCCACCAATGCTTCCTCATCTAACCCTTCTAAGAAAATCAAACTCACCATAATCCCTCATAGACAACTATTTGTCAACATATCTAGTGATGAAGATATCACCACCACACCTTCTCCCACAACAACTTCTTCATCTCCAACTCCTCCAAATGCACCATCAAAAACCACATCCACTAATCAAACATCATCAAGTCAAGAGAACACATCTTCTTCCTTTCACTTAAAACTTCAAATTTCACCACTGTCTTCACATGAACCAAATTCTACTCATTACTTAAACCGTTTGCTTGACAACCTTTCGGATATTCCTCCTAGACCTCTAAATCCTCAACCACTTCAAAGTCATCCTTCCTTGGATATCACACTTTCTTTGTCCCCAATCAATCCTCTTAATCACATTGATGACACTACATTACCACCACAACCTCAACCACAACCGAAACCTTTTCTTCACTCTAAGAGATGAGATGAACATCATGTTTGCTTATCTTGAATATCTTCTCACAACCGCAATCACCTCACACTTTCCACCTCCACCTTGAAAAGTCTTCAAATGTTTTCATAAACGTATCACCCCAAACCTTTTGCTCAAAAAGTCATTCACTATGAATCATGAATCATTTAACACTTATGCAATAATTGTTTCTCTTTATCTTGTTTTAGCTCTAGTTTTATCTTGCATGAATGTATTAGTTGGATGTGCTATTGTATGAGTTTCTTGTTGGTTGAATGAAACTCTTCTTTTAATTTAAATGCAATGTGTTAATTTGAAAGATATTTGTCTTGCACTTGTACTTCTAACTTTTTTTTGTAGCAAAACAATTTTCGTAAGATCGATCCCTTGGTGCCCCGAACAAGGGGGAGCATACTTCAAGGGGGAGTCTTGATATCGTCATTTCTCTCTTCTTACAACTACTCGACAATCATCATTTTTGAATTCGACAAAAAAGGGAAGAAATGGAACAAAACTCATTAATAAATGAGTTTATATTTTGTCATCATCAAAAAGGGGTAGATTGTTAATACAAATAATGTCTTAAAATGTTATTTATATTTTTCGACCTCTCAATGTTTTAACAAAATGTAAAAACGTTTACGATTTTTGATTTTAAACAACCTTCGGATTTTTCGATTTTTGATTTTTTAACAACCTTGCTATCCAAGATATTATTCTGCCAACACTTTATTATCAAGAAAGATTCCAAACCCTTTCATTCACAAATTTGTTCATGACACACATCAATCTGCACTTGCGCTTTTAGTAAAGATTTTATCAGGCAATTCCATATAAAAAACGGAATTCATCTTCCATTAGATTCCAGCAAAAATATCCATGCATGACAGGAAACTTTTAGTATCAATGCCTACATGGCTACATTTCCTTTAACCAATATTAATTCTTGTGCTTCCATATTCTTCCTAAAATCATGAAAACACATCATATGGAAAGGCTTCAGCATTGACCATCAAGCCATCTGTTCATTATTCTTTATATAAAACACCCCTCTTTGTTGTTCTAATAGAAAGAATGTTCACCATAATTCATCTCTACATCTCATAATCCTCTAGAATTTCTTTCCTTCAATTCCATATATAATATAAGAGGTGAATATTGTGTATGTCATTAATCATAATATTCGGTACATATATTATATATATATAGTTATACACATAATAATCTATAACTCGGGCTTGAGCCAATATTGACTAACAGCTAGTACTAAACCTTGCTTTATTAAGTAAAACAATACTGTTATACAAACATGGCACACTTTCAACAAATAAAGCAATCAAAGAATCAATCTAAAAAAATCCAACATAACCCAAAAAAACACTAATCAAATCTAAACAACTCCTCCTCAGACGTCGAAAACGACCTCATTCCTCGACTCGAAGACGAAGGAGACTCCTCACCACCAGAAGGCATTTCAGCAATAGCCGCAAATATTCTACGAATACTAACAGACCTCGCAGGCTTAAAACTAAACGACTTCGTCATTTTCGACTTTGAAAACACGTTAGACGAATTCGACAAGATCAAATACACCAAACCTTGGACTATAACAAATATAGAAAGCTTGAGTAACAAATCATCAGATGAAAATTCAGTGAACATTTTTTTTAATAATAATATCTTTCTTGAATAAGGTTAATGTGTGTGTTTTTGCGTTTGTGTTTAAGTTTGATGGATTGATTGATATTTATAGTGCTTTTCTAATGTTGTTTTTTTAAAGAAAGCCGTCATTGACCGTTAGGTAGGAAAGTGTCTTGAGTTGAAAAAGTGAAAACTGCATGGATGGTGTTAAATTAAAACTGAAAAAGGTGTTCGTATTTAGAACACCAACTTGAGCCATTTGGATATGGACAGCTTTAAAATATTGGTTTTTGATAACGAACACTAACAATATATTGGATGATAAAATCAACTCAAAATAAATTAGGTAGCTAAATACTGTAGTAGCTAACTACATTTATGTCTTTTCAAAGTTTGAAAGTTTCTTTGTCATGCAACTTGTTTATTGATGTATTAAGAGTCGGAGTCAAAAAAAATTATGGTTGAAAAGGCGAATTTTGATACTTTTTTGAAACTAGGTTTATAATTTGTGCGTTGTCGCAGACTGTGCGGGTTTACTTTCGCAATGGATTGATAACGCCAATTACTATTTTTCGGTCGTTAGGACTCACCTTACAATGAACCGATAACCTCAAAGACTATTTTCGTAAATAATTTAAAAATATATATTAAACTTCAGCATTTTTTATAAATCAGAAGCATTGCAATATTGAGCTCGTTTTGTTCGCAATTCGTACGATATTTTCAGTGACATTTTTTCCTAATGAATCGATAAATATGCGTTACATATTTGATAAATAAAGTTTGTTATATAAAAAGTCGTAAATAGGTAAAAGTTGAAGGTCGGTTTTGTAACTTTTAGGAAACTAGAGGGTGCGCAAACTTGAGGGTGAGTTTTGTAAATATTTTAAAAATATATATTAAACTTCAAGATTTTTTATAAAATCGTGCGCATGCAAGAAGCGTTGCAATATTGGGCTCGTTTTGATCGCAATTCGATGATCTTTTCAACGACATTTTTTTCCGAATGAATCGATAGATATGCGTTCCATATTGGATAAATAAAGTTTGTTATATAAAAAAATTGTAAATAGATAAAAGTTGAAAGTCAGTTTTGTAACTTTTAGCAAACTTGAGAGCGTGTTTTGTAAACTTTTTTTTATCGTGAATCGTGAACTTTTTAATTTTTATAATATTATTCTACTATTCATATAAATAGTTTATGGTGTTTAATATAAGTTATATAATTATATTTTTGTTTGGAATATAATAACATTGTCTTGGTCTATTGCAGATTTGGTAATTGATAGTTTATAGTTTACTTGTATGTCTTAGAATGAGTTCGAGATCGATGTATACCCAGAGTTATCTAAAAACGAATCAATTTTAGCCACTTATTTTTTTATCAAAATAAAAAAACTTATTTTCCACCTTTTTTTAAAATAAAATATTTTGAAAACGGTAAATCGTTAAGCGACAAAAAATACACTATCACGACGAGTATTTTTTTATCTTTCAGTAGACGTGCACTTTGATATACTTTCGACGAGCTTTTTATCGATTTTCCTTTTCAATTACGTCTGGAAAAATCACATGTGATTTGTATCACAAATCATATGTGATTTCATAAAATCACATTTGATTTAGAATAACAAATCACATGTGCTTTTACAGACGTAACTGAAAGAAATCGAAAAGAAAGTTCGTCGAAAGTATATAGAAGTGCCCCTCTATAAAAAGATGATTTAATTTTTGTCGCGATGGTATGATTCGTTTTGCGTAACGATTAACAGTTTGTGAGATATTTTATTTTTAAAAAGATGTGGAATGTGGGGGTTTTTTTAATTTAATGAAAAAAAATAAATGGCTTAGATTGGTTTATTGAGTCTTTAATAAATTATGTGTGTGGATAGAACTTTCCTCGTCTCACAATATGTATGATGGTTTTATTTTGAGTTAATTGCATAAATGGTCCCTGTGGTCTGTCGGGTTTAACGAAAATGGTCCCTAAACTTTTTTTTTCCGGATCATCTCCCAATGGTTTTGACCCGTATCGGGTTTGATCCCTTGACCAATATTTCTGTTAGTCGACCGGTACACAACATGTTTAATAAAGTAAAATGACGAAAATGCCCTTATTAATATTGTTAACGATAATCATATACAACCCAAACCAAACACCCACCATTTTCTTTGACCTTTATTTTTTCCGGCCACCTCAAAAGTATTTCGACCACCGCTTTAATTTTCCAGCCTCATTCTAGTGATAATTATAACCCAAAAATTTAAGAACACCTAAGAATCTGAATTTACATTAACATGGGCAAACCAAATACGGAGTCACACACAAATGTTCCAAAATCCATATCAAATACAAAAACAACATAACATATGTTTCGGCTCAGAACCCAAATGAGAAACCCTCTTCGTTAACTTTTAAATTTCCAGATTCAAGAACCCATACTTTAGAAATTCAAAACCCCCTTTTTCATTTTCTATAATCCACTCACCATATCTTCATACTAAAAAACCAATTCTTGAAACTAGTACTAATACTTTTGTCGTTTATTTCCATAGATTTGTGGTTTTCGTTTCGCATGTACGACTAGCGAAGGACTACAGCTAATGTCCATTTGTTTATACATTTTTTATAACTTTCTTCTTCGTGTGAAAGTCACTAGCACATTAAAAAAATAATGCCTTCAAACGCCACCATTCGAGCCATTATACTAACGAAAGAATAAAGTGAAACAAAATAGAAGCGCTACCATATTCACTGATAGAGCAGACAAAGGACACCTTTGTTGTCAAGACTACACAGTCTTCGAAAAACATGGAGGGTTCGTGATGCAGCCTTGTTTTAGTAGGTCAAACTCCTAAGAAATGTAGGATTAAAAGGAATGTTTTGGAATGATTTTCTTCATTGATTTCAAAGTGATGCAATACAGGAATAAATAAGGATGAATGCTAGAAATTAGGAAAGCCACTAACAAATGAACCTACATGCAATACCGGAAATAAACAAAGTAGTGGAAATAGTCATGCAAGATTTATAGAGAACGTGGTGAGTCATGGCCAGCTTGGTCTTCCCTAAACAACCGGTCAACAAACTTAGAATTAGTCTGAGTAACGAGCAGGCCTCTTGGACTGGCGTTTGGGCCGTTGCATTGTATTTGGGCTAATGTGTCCAGTAATGCTTCTATCATTACCCCCCTCGTGAGAAATAACCTCGTCCTCGAGGTTGAGAGGAAATTCTGGAAATTGAAAATGAATCTGCTCCTCGTCCTCCCAAGTAGCTTCTGAAATATCATGACCAAGCCATTTGATTAGTACTTTAACTTTGTTCATCTGTGTGGTTTTGCGATCCAAAACGACTTCTGGGGTTGAGATATGTAAATGATCAGTATGCCATAGCGGAACTTCTACTGATGGCTGATGATCCCCAATGCAGTCTCGTAACAAAGAAACATGAAAAACCGGATGGATACGAGCTGTTTCAGGAAACTGTAAACGGTGGGCGACTTCACCAATCTTTTCAATGATTTTGTATGGCCCGTAGTAGCGTTTCGTGAGTTTTTGACCCTCTCTCCATGCTAATGATACCTGCCTGTAATCATGTAACCGTAAGTAAACATACTCACCAACATCGAAATGCTTATCGATCCGATGTTTGTTAGCTTGTGTCGCCATTTTCTTTTGAGCCAGTTCGAGCGAGTTTTTAAGTAGTGAAGTTATGCGGCTATGTTCTGCGAGTGTTGCATCAATGGAAGCGGTGGTTGAAGAGCCCGGGTTGTAATCATGAATTGCTTTAACTGTCCACCCATATACAGCTTCAAATGGTGTCATTTGGATGGATGAATGATGAGTTGTATTGTACCAAATTTCAGCTAAATAAAGATAACGAGCCCACTTATTTCTGTTATCGCATACGAATGACCGCAAATACGACTGTAGACACCTGTTAACCACTTCCGTTTGCCCGTCGGTCTGGGGGTGATATGCACTTGAATAGACGAGACGGGTGCCTAGTTGTGCAAACAATTCTGCTGAGAAATAACGGGTCGCGATCGGTGACGATCGAATTTGGTAAACCATGTAAACGATATATTTCGTGTAAAAAGATGCTTGCCAAAGAAGCAGCTGTGAAGTTAGTTGGCAGCGACAAAAAATGAGCAAATTTTGAAAGACGGTCGACAATAACCCATATAACCGTTTTACCATTTGATGCGGGAAGATGCGTGATGAAGTCCATTGATAAGTCATCCCAAACATGAGATGGGATTGGCAATGGTTGCAAGAGACCATGTGTCTTCTGATACTTGTCCTTTTACCAAAGAGTCATCAGAATTTTCCTTAGAAGCATCTGATTTTTTTATCACAAACAATGTTAGACTCTTGCTTACTATCCTCGGAACCGTAACTTTTGAATTTAGTGTCTTTGAATTCATCAAGACCAGAACAAGACAAATCAAGTTCTGTAGGTACATTATAGATTAAAGGATGGGATGGAGGAACAACATTATACCCTAAACCCTTTTCACTTCTGTCAGTTATGACATTTTGTTGAGGCTGATCACTGATCTTCTTCCAAACTGTTTTGCCGACTGAATCTGTGGCAAAATATTTGCGTAGAGCATGCAACCATGTTGCTATTGGAGTCGAGATGGCGAGCAAAATCGGTGTATCAACGCGGCTTAATGCGTCAGCAACCCGATTATCCTTTCCTGGCTTGTAATGTATCTCAAAATCATACCTTAGTAGCTTTGTAATCCATTTGTGTTGATCCGGTGTTTGAATGCGTTGGATCAATAAGTGTTTCAAACTGTGTTGATCCGTAAACACGCTAAATTTTCTTCCGAGTAGATATTGCCGCCACTTTTTTATGGCCTCTGTAATAGCGTAAAGTTCACGAATATACGTGGAGGCTTCCTGCATACGAGCACATAACTTTTTACTGAAAAAATTAATAGGGCGATCTGATTGAGAAAGTACCGCACCGATGGCTTGACCCGAAGCATCTGTAGTGACATCAAATGGTTGCGTAAAATTCGGCAGTGCCAATGTGACCAACGATTCCATTTCTTGTTTAAGTACTTGGAAAGCTTTATCAGCAGAGTCATTCCACTGAAACTGTTGTAGCTTGAGGATGTCGGTTAAGGGACTTGCAGTGGCAGCGTAATTCTTAACGAACCGTCGGTAGTATCTTGTAAGACCCAGGAAGCCACGAAGTATGGTAAACGAATTGGGTGTTAGCTAGTTTTGGATTGCCACCACCTTGTCGGGATCAGCTTGTACGCCATTCTTTGAGATCATATGACCAAGAAATTGGATCTCGGGCTAGGCGAATGAGCATTTCGAAAGTTTGGCATGAAATTGGTTTTTATTGAGGGTGTCAAAGACATGGCGCAGGTGCTCGTAGTGAGCCTCTTTGGATGCGGCTTGTCAAACAAATTATCGCTCGAAGAAATCGAAGGACAAAATTTTCGAAGTACCGGTCGAAAAATATCGTTCATGGCAGACTGAAAGGTAGACGATGCGTTCGAAAGCCCAAATGGCATCACTAAAAACTCGTAGTGGCCATCGATTGTGCGAAATGCTGTTTTATGAATATCAGTAGGGTGAACTCGTATCTGATGGTATCCCGACTTGAGATCAATTTTAGAGAAAATGACAGCTCCATGAAGTTCATCTAACAATTCGTCGATTGTGGGTATCGGAAACCGGTCCCTGATGGTAACCGCATTCAGAGCGCGATAATCAACACAGAAGCTCCACGAGCCATCCTTTTTGTGTACCAGCAACACGGGTGAGGAATAAGGGCTACTGCTAGGTTGGATGATTCCATCTTTTAACATCTCAGAAATAAGGGATGTCATGACCTCCTTTTGGTAGTATGGATACCGATACGGCTTGACGTTAACTGGGTCGGAGGATTGGTGGGTGGGTATGTGATGGTCGTAGAGGTCGTGATGGAGGTAGGTGTGAGGGTCTATCGGAAACAGACAAATTGGGTAGAATTCGCTGGAGGGGTGCGACGGATAAATGGGTCATCTGTTGTTTCATTCGTGGTTTGGTGTGAGGGTAGTGGTTGGTTGTGATAGAGTAGTGTATGGATTGATGCTATGGAATTTTTACGACATAAGCTGGTGAGGGTGCTTGCTGTGATTGTTGTGGCTAAAGGGTCTCCTTTTAAAGTAATCGGTTTATTGTTACTGATGAAAGTGATGTAAGGTATAGAGAAGTCAGCTTCAATGCGTCCCAATTGACTTAACCATTGCATCCCTAAAACCAAATCTGCTCCCTGAATAGGCAAGATAAAAAACGGAATTTGAAATGGTTGTTTTTCGAGATGTAGTGTAACGTCAGGGCAAAATCCGTCACACGTCAGGAAGTCGCCGTTACCGACCATGACCGAAAAAGGGGTGACTGTGTTGGTTGGAATGGCAAGCGATAATGCAATACGGGGTTGTATTATGTTATGGGTGATACCCGAATCAATAAGGATCGAGACGGGCCTGTTTCGAATATGGCTGGTTATACGTAATGCTTTCGGTGACGCCAATCCAAACAAAGCAGCAGTGGAGATAGATAAGAAGTGATCTTCTGTATTCATAATCGGGGTGACAATGGTGTCGGTTCCAGGTGATGTGTCTTCCGGTGTCGGTTCCTCGTTATCAATGATAAGTAAAAACTGGGGAGGATTGCATTTGTGGCCTGGAAAAAACTTTTCCGGGCATCGAAAACAAAGTCCCTCAGCTTGGCGCTTTTGCAACGCTTCAACGGATAAACGGGTGAATGGTAGGGTTTGGTTTGGCTTATTAGGTACGGGTAAGGATTAGGTGGTTCGTTGGTTCGATGTTACAAGTGTGGATAAAAGAGGAGTTGATGGGTTAGTATTATGTGATGGTAGGGTGGTTTGTCCCGGGTTGTATGATGTTGGGGTATGGAAATTACGTGGTTGAAAAGTGGGTTTGGCAAGGTTGATTTTTTCTTCTATTAACTTGGCTAAACCATACGCTTGGTGAAGGGTTTGGGGGTTGTGTAATGAAATCTCATTTTGGATGTCGGCACGGAGGCCCGAACGAAAACAATTGAGTAAGGCTTCACGAGGTAAGCCAACAACACAATTACTAATTCTTTCAAATTCGGTTTGGTAGGCTGATACAGTGGTTGTTTGTTTTAGTTTAAACAAGGTGGCTTGATGGTTTTCGTATGTTGAAGGACCAAAACGGAGTTCGAGTGCTCGTGAAAATTCCGCCCAAGTACCAAGCAATTGGTTATGGGCAAGATGTTTGTACCAACTTAACGCGTCGCCGGTAAAGTAAAAAATCGCGAGTGTAACCCGTTGAGCGGTTGGGATGTTGTAATACTCAAAGTAATTGTTAGCTTGGAAGATCCAATCTAACGGGTTTGAGCCGTCAAAATTTGGTAGGAATATTTTTGGTGGTCGTGGTTGGGGTTTGGAGGCAGATGGGGGGCTGATGGGGGGGCTTGGTGAAAGTTCGCATAGTTATTCATGAGGGCATCAATTTTGCGGGTAGGGCTGACTATTCGGTTTGGAAACTTGTGGGTGGATCATCGTTTGATGTGTCTTTACGGGGAGGCATGGTGAGATCGAGAATGAAGGCACCAAATGATGCAGCCTTGTTTTAGTAGGCCAAACTCCTAAGAAATGTAGGATTAAGAGGAATGTTTTGAAACCTTCTGCATTCATTACTTTTTCAATTCCATTGATGTTTTCAATAGGAGAAATTGGCATACACGAGCAGAAGCAACTCTCCTATGTGGATTTCCACAAATTTCACATGATAGGCACTAGAGCAACTCTGCAGGCAATAATGATCACCACCACACCTCCAACCAACTCTATCTAATTATCCTCAAAATAATTATATAACCCTTGCTTGATGTAAATATTTAATTGTTTGATGTCCGTTTACGCTAAACGATAATTTTTAACTTACGCGATTTAACTATTAAAAATAAAAGTAAACGCGTACGAGGAAGAAAAATAAATAATTAGTAAAATAGATAACGTCGTAAAAGACCTGAAAATACGAAATGTTACAGTTGCACTGTAGTTGGGCTAATGTGTCCAGTAATGCTTCTATCACACTCACCATATCTTCATACTAAAAAACCAATTCTTGAATAACATATCATTTGTAGCCGTTTAAAGAGTTCATATCATTTTCAAACTAAAAACCAAACTACAAGTTAGCTGCTAAGCACAAAGCGCATCTTAAGCAACAAAGTGACGAACACATATTCCGGCAACCATCGTAAAATTCCGGCCTCAAAACATTCAAATCAAATCAATACGATAGAAACCACACTTTAAATGAAACAAATCTCATAAACATCAACTAAGTTCGGACAAAAACCATCTTTAAAAACTCACAAAACATCAGATTTGTTAAAAAACATCAAAATACAAAAAGTGAAGCATATATATAGTTTATCAAAACATCATGGATCTGGAAGCCTGTGACGTGGAACATTCCAACTATTGCTCTCATATATTACAAGAACATTTGAAAGGGGATATTCATTTGGTGTTCTATCTCCTTTTTCCGTTTAGTATCCGACTAACCACTTGCAAGTCGAATCTGGAACATGACTCGACGAAAACCGCCAGATCTTCGTTTGGCTCACATCGACAACGACTGACCAATAAGTAGTCTGATCGTTGTGGTGGTTTTTGTGGGCATAATGTCTAAATTTGTTAAGAAATATGTTGACTCATGAAAAAGAGATACAAGTGGGTCCGTTGAGGTGGTGAATGGCTGTATGTTTATGTGGTGGGAGAGATTAATGGATTGGAGAGAGTAGAAAGAAGAAGATGAAGATTGAAGTATGTGTTTGGTAAAATGGTTATATGTATAGGTGTATTTTCTTTTGTTATTTTAAAGAAAAAAATTCAAGTGAAATGACATAATTACCCTTGCATGTGACAGTCAAATTACTGAGTTAATGGTCAAATTAACGGAGTTTGTAGTCAAGGGACCAAACCCGATATGGGTCGAAACCACAAGGAGAGGATCCGGGGAAAAAAAAGTTTAGGGACTAATTCCTTAAACCCGACAGACCACATGGACCATTTATGCAATTGACTCTTTTATTTATAAGAAATGTTTTGGTGAAATGGGTTGGAGCTGAGGTTAGGGATGGAGTTGGGTTTGGGCTGAGGCTTATATTAAAAGTCGAAAGTTATAGCTTATATTTTTATAAAGTTGTTTGACGAATTAGTTAGAGCTGAATTTATAAGCTAGCTTAATTTATAAGCTTAAGTCCTTATAACTTTATAAACCTTTATAAGTCTCCCGACAAACATAACCATAGAGATTGACAAAAAAATTCGTACATGATGGGCATGATCTTCAAACTCGATTTGAATAGGGAACCCGTGAGATCATCAAGGATGGGGAATCTCTAAATTATGAAACCGGGGATGGGGTGGAGATGGGGATAACATAAATCTACGAACCCGAATCGACCCGACCTCAATCTTTTTGATGTTTAAGTATTTAAAATTTATATGTTATATCTATACTTGATTAGCTTGTATATGTATATGTTTATGATCAACATGTATATTTATATGCATATATGATACTTATATGATCAAATACCTTTATAATAAGAAATATAAGCACTAATTACTTATTAACTTAGTATTTTGTCTAAATACTGTCATATGATGTATATTGTATTTATATTATATGTGCTGCTATAAAGTTAAATTGACATGGTAATTAATCAATGTACAATGCACATTTGTTGAGACACACTATGAGTCAAATTTTATATATATTCAACGAGTTGGTGGAACTTTTATGTTACTTCATAAGGGTGGAAAATCCTCGAATCCTCGGATCCTCATTAGAAACATGATGAAAAGCAATTCTCCGGCAGGGATGAGGATGTAGAGCAATTCTCCAACGGGATGAGACCGAAACAGGGATGAGAATAGGAAATACAATATCCGACATCCCCACCGCGTTACTATCCTCTATATTTACTAGTTTTGGGGCTTAGAGATTATATATTTTTTAAATATATATACATGACAACTTCTTTTTCACTTATAAAATATAAATAAAAAATATATATAAATAAATATAAATATAATATAGATATATAATATAAAAGAGAAAAAGAATCAAGTCAAGTTCAAATTGAGTATAGAAAATCCAAGGAAAGCTTATTCCCCGGGTCGTTCTCCCAGCGAGGTGTGATTATGAACAGTCGAGAATCAGATTGAGAATTAATGCTTGAATGGAAAAGATGAGATTTGGATTATCTAAACTAAGAGGAATTTTCAAAAAAATAATTAATTAACTAAGACTTTAAATGAAAACAGTTTAAGCAAATACGTAAAAACGGTAATTTAAACCTAAAAACTACGGGAAATCAGAAAAAGGCAAGGAATAAACTTAAAACACTACGGGAAGCATAAATTAGGTCTAAAAACAAAGTACTAATACTATGGAAGCTTAAAATGAAAGCAAATTGACTTAAATCACAAAAACGAAAAACTGAAATTAAAGCAAAAGGGGGAAAAACCTAAATTTTGAATTTTAAATCCTAAAAAGAAAATTTTTACACTAATGGGTTCTATTTGAAAAATAATGAAGTTTAAAAAAAACTAGACTAAAATCCGAGGTCGTTTGCCCCAAAAACGAGGCGAAACAAAAACGGGAACGAAAACCGTTCTTTAAAAGTAAAAATTTTTAAAAAAATGACAAAACACAAACTTTAAAATTTTTCCTACAAACTAGACATAAAAATAAGATTTTTAAAAAAAAGTTTATATTTTTTTGATTTTTATTTTATTTTTTATGAATTTTTTAAGTTCGAAAAGAAATTAAATCATAAAAAATAGCTAAAGTTTATTAAAAATTATGAAAATTTTATAGAAAATCCTAAGCTATGACAGAATTCTATGAAAAATTTGAAAAAGAAATTTCAGCTTAAAAATAAGCCGTAAATAAGCCAAACAGCTTATATAAGCTTATCCCTTAAAACACCCTACGTAATTCTAAGGCCGTTTATGAAGTGTGCCAAAAGATAAAACGTTAGTCGATTAGATTTGGATACTGGATTCCCAAAATGAAGCTGAGGATATGAAGCTCGAGTGATCGGAGGACAAAAACGCGAGCACGAGAGTCATCACAATCCGGGCAATCCTGGACAATAAACCACAAAACATAAAACACGGGAAAATGGTATAGGCGAGCCTCATCACAACACAAAACACTTATTAGAAAATAGAAAGAAGATATAATGGATAAGCATGGGTTGCCACCCATGAAGCACCTTGTTTTTGTTAACCTAGTCACAAGCTCGACTCGACCCCGAATTTATTGGTCCATGGGGAAGCAAGTGGAAGATAAAATCTCCATCGGACTTTCATTCAATTGGTTTGGATAAACATTGAATTTCATGAAAGTTCCACTCCGATGAGATACACCCGGCATAAAAGAATGATAAATGGAGATGCCGAGGTCAAAAATGGTATCTTTATTCCCGGTGGAGAGAAGATATGGAGGAACAACGGGATACGTGAGAAAAGCAAGAAAGATCCATGCAACAAAAGTGAAGAGAGGACATTGGTCGTCCTCTATTGGTACATTCACATTAGTTGTAGAAATGTTCTCACGAATCCCGGGGTTAATAGAGGTCAAATCTCTCGGATCGGTCTCACTCTTAAAATAAAAACATTCAAGATCCGGAGGAGATATGATGTGAGCGAGTTCATCGGCGAACTCCTCATGATAAAAGTCACTCCTATCGGCAGGAGGAAAAGGATTGATCGAAAGATCAAAGATGAACGAATCATATTTAGGAAGAGAAAAATCAGCATGAGTAGTGGTACTGCCACTACTCTTCTCTTTAATATGATCTTCATCGAGATTGAAAGCTTCATAATCTGGAAGAGATAAATCAGAACGAGTAGTGGTACTGCCACTACTAATCTCTTCCGGATTAAAGCGAAAAGTTTCAGTTTCGGGCAAAGAATTATCAATGGTATTAGTCTCCTCCAAGAAAAGGTTAAGAGGTGTGGAGGAAGGCTTGGTCATAAAATCAAAAGATGGTGTAGGATTATCTTTTAATGCATCGATCTTAGCAATAAGAAGATTGACATTCAATAAATTTTCACGAAGGATATCGTCTTTGATTGTTAGAAGAATATCATCGTCAATCCCTCTAACTTCCGGGATAACAATCTCAACCACCTCTAAGCTGACGATCTCAGCATCGGGAGGTGATGCATCTACATACTTAATGTCCTTACTAGAGAAAGAATCGTCATCACTCGAAGAAGAATCATCGTTGGAATCGACGACAATCTCATAGTGATCTT
>BQNB010159990.1:0-14852 GCA_026074375.1 Tanacetum coccineum | reverse complement strand
ACTCTCTCATGTGTTTCTCTCTCTAGAAACTAGCCAAGTCCAAGAATCGACCCCGTGTTATGATATAGGATATACCACACTCTTGCTGAAAGTTGTTGATTTCCTCCATATTCTTTGCAGTTTGACCAGGTGGGCAGTATTTGTTCAAAAACTTAGTTTTAAGATCTTCCTTAGTTTTGATCGAACTAGTTGGTTCGTTTCTTAGCCAATGAGCTGCGGCTCCAGTTAAAGATATTGGGAAGACTCAGAGCATTAGTTGGTCCACAGTGATGTTAGGAACATGGAATAAGTCAACTATTTTGAGAACTTTTTCAATGTGTTCATTAGCATCCTCATTTTCCGAACCGCTAAATGTGTTTTCTCGAAGCTCCTTAAGAAATTATCCTTTTAGTTCAAATTGATCTTTGTTATCAATTTTAGGCCTAGCGACTCCCGATCCATAGTCTGTTCGGGTCTTGATCATGTATTGCTCCATTGTTTCTGCCATTTTGTTCCTCTGAATATTCTTTGTCAGAAAGTAGATTGAAATCAGGCGATCTCAATTCGTCAAGACTTAGAGTTTTTAAGTGTCTCATTGATGATCGAAATTCTCGTTCAGGTTCTTTGTAAGGTGTAAATAGTTTGTTCGTAGAACTCCTTGTCATGCACTACCTGAAACAAGGGATAAACAATCGAAAGGATTTGTTCCGAAGGAAGGTATAAAAATTTTTGCACGAAAATCAATTATTTCAGTTTTTGTTCCAGACAATCGATACGCCGTATCTAATGAAGTGGATACGCCGTATTAATCAGTTGGATTAAATACGCTGTATTGTATAGAGAACTGGATACGCCGTATTTAATGGAAGTGGATACGCCGTATTCAACTGTCGACCAGAACAGTGTATTCAAGAAAAACAATTAAATATGCAAACAATTAAACACACAGATATATACAAGCAAACAATTAAAGACAAATATACAAAATATACAGAATATACACTAATCTAATTGATACTAATCCTAAGGGTTAGATCTAATCTAATGTTAAAAACCAAAATATCAAAATAAAAATCAAGATTAATTTTCACTCCCCGGCAACGACACCAAAAACTTAATGTGTCATTGTGTGGTGTATATTTTATTGTTTCAAGTTTTAAATTTATATTTTGCCGACTTAACCAAAAATAACACTTTAACGGGCAGTGTACCCGATCAGTAGTAGTTTCGTGGTAAGTAAGGTGTCGATCACTGAGAGCGAGGTTAAATCTATCAATTTAATTAATATCTTGGTTATCTAATCTATGTTAATTCTATTCTAATCTAAACCTATGTTAAACCTATGTCAGTCTAAATCCTAATTCTAATGGGAAAAAGGGGTTTTCAGCCTAAGAGACTGGCATGATATGGTTGGTGACTACAATCAATTTAAGACACTGTTACCCACGCAAGCTAATAGACAAAAGATAAAAAAGCGTTCGAACCTTATATAAGAAAATTGTATTAACCATTATTAATCCGATTAGAACGTTGGTTTGTTTATTAAGTGCAATGATTTCTTCTCTCGAGTTGGCATATCATTCTTAAGACTTAGGCGTTACATCATCCTAAGACCTAGACATATTAATTATGTCACATTTAAAGCATCCGTATAAAGCATCCTTATTTTCTGATTATAATCTATCTTAGGGATTAAAGCATGTTATCTTTGTTAATAAACTCCATAGCTTCATAGAGACTTTACCCACTTACCGACTTAATGGCAATCTATACAGCTATGTAGTCCACTTGTCCAACAAACAATGGAATCAGAACTTTTAATTTGTTAAAGTATCTAGTCACCTGCTAGTCAACACGATCAATAAAACCATCGCAATAACCAATTAACTAGTTAGAGCCTGAAACGTATCTAGACGACAGACTAAGAGGACAATACTTGTGTAACCCTATTATTCTAGAATGTATAAATTACTATATGTGAGAGCTATCCCGGACTCTAGATCCGGCTTTGTCAACTTTGCAAGAATTACCAGTTGAATGAATAGACGCATACAAAAAGCGCGTAAACAAGTATAGAATATGATATACATAAACAAGCACTCAACGATAAATCAAGAAATTTGATATAAAACAAATATCAAACCACTCAGTATCTTCATAATAATAGCAATACCCGAAGGTATTAGCCTCAAACAATAAATAAATACACAGAGTAATAATTTTAAGCCAAGGTAACTAACCGAGTTATCGAATGAATACAAAAACTGAACGATTACAAAGTATATGGAATTACACAATGTCTCCTATGGAATATGAAATACGTATCATTATACGAGCCTCTTCTGCTCTTTTTCTCCTCTGAAAATCAACCTTTGTGGTTTAGGTATCGAGAATATGATTTAGCACATTTAAAACTCATTTTTGAGTTTTCTATTTATAAGGTCTGGAAGTCGGTTGGATACGGCGTATCCATGTATGGATACGGCGTATTGGGGATTTCTTGGAGTAGGGACCACGTTTGATATCTTTTAGAATATTATATTGATTCCATATCTTGAATACGGTGTATTAAGTCCTCTGGATACGACGTATTGATCTTCATTCTTTTTGTGGTCTTTGGTGAGTGCAGGCACGGATACGTTGTATCTTCCTTGATGGATACAACGTATTGGTCTTCAAAAACAGTAATCTTCAAAATATCTTCATTTAAGCTCCAGAATGCGCGCCTTTTGCTAAGTTTCACCAATTACTCCATAATTACTGCAATTCTCAAATATAAACGATTAAGTAATAATTATTTGCAATAACTACACAAAATGGGTTAATATCGTGGGATAAATGATGCTATAAAATAGACGTTATTTGATGTCATCAGTTCTACAAGGAAAATGTTGACTACGCTGAATTAATTTGGGAAGACTTTGCATTCCAAATCGACTATAGGTAGCTGAAGAAAGGAAGACGTGAAAACATGCCTTACCCCAGGTTCACCAAAATCATTATCAATCACTTCCTCTCTAAACACCAATCCCTTACCAAGTTGAGTACTTACACACCCACATAATTAAAGATGATGGTATTGTAAGCAGATTGAAATTTGTCAGAATTGGTGAAGACTTTCAGGAATATGGACTTCCCATTCCTAAGACGATGCTGACTAAGAAGATAAAGCAATCAGAATCTTATTAGATGTTCATAAAATACTCTACTGTCTTAATTCCTCCCAAAAAGAGCAGAGGTAAAGGGTCACAAGGCAAGAAGGTAGCTGTCTCTCCGAAGCCTATAAGTGATGAAGAATCTAATGAATCTGATGCTAAACCTGCTAGAAAACAAACAGACAGTGAAAGAGTGATTAAGAAGAAAGTCTCAATCACTTCAGATGATAACATCATTCTTGAACCAGACGTCGCTTTAAAGTTAGGAAAACCTATGAGCTTAATTGAAGCTGCAGAAGAGGAAGCAGCAAGGCAAGCCCATGCTACTCATGAAAGGACTGTAACAGAATCTGACCCTGAGCCAGCTAGAAGAAGACCATTAGGTATTGCCTTCAGAGATACTTCTCGTATGTCAAAGAAGATGTATCCTGATCCGTCTCATAAGCTAAAGGGTATTCAAACTCTAACTCCTGAAGAACAGCTTGCTGCTGACATGATGTAAGCACTCAAAGCTAGCAGAAAGTATAGCAGAAGTCAGTCACTTAATGGTGGCTCAAGTAAAGGAATTGGTGTTTCACTAGGGGTTCCCGACGAGTCCACAGTCATCCTTGCTACCTCAAGTGAAGGAATTGGTACTAAACCAAGGGTTTTCGATGAGGAAAAAAGTTACTTCTGAAGCCAATGTTATACTTGATTGGGGATCTAAACAAGAGAGTAAATACTCTGAGGAAGGTGATGATGATGATGATGATGATGACGGCGATGATGACAAAACCATCTATCTTGAAAAGACAGACGATGAAGAAACCGACAATGAATTATGCATAGTGGAGAATATGTACAAGACGATGATGAAGAAACTGATGATGAGTCAGTACATGGTGATGAACAAGTTAATGACGATGAGGATGAAGAGCTGACTAATGTTGAAGATGTTGAAACCAGGAACAATGATGAAATAACTGATGCGGCAAAGGCAGATGCTAAAAAGACTAAAGAAGTAAAGGATGATACCAAGAAAGCTGAATTCCCTCCATCAAGCTCCAGCTTATCAGTATCTTCAGGTTTTGGTGATCAATTTCTTAAACTTTCTTCTGATGTTTCTTTAATTGGTACTATTTAGGATACTACAGATGCTGAGATCAACTCGTTATTAGACGTTCAAATTCAACAAGAGGTACCAAATATCCAGTCTTCATCTGTACTTACTGTATCGGTTTCTATGATTTCTGAGCCCTTAGTCCTCATACCTATACCTAAAACTCCTTCAGTAGCACATGCAACAACTCTTTTACCTCTTCCCTCTGTCTCCACCATATCATATGTGCCACTACAAACAACACCGATACCTACACAACCAATCACCACCGAAACTCCACCGATTACAATGATTTCAGATCCACTCCCTGCTATCATTCAAAGAGTTTATGTCCTGGAGAAAGATGTTGAAAAGCTCAAAGAAGTTGATCGGACTACAACAATACTTGCTTCACTAAGAGCTAAAGCTATAAATGCGTATCTTTAAACCACTCTGGGAGATGCACTTCAAAAGGTGCCTCGGAGACACACTGAAGAACTTATACAGAAATATCCTCCGCAAGCTAGTTACAAGGAGATGATTGAAGAGTTTGTGCAAGCAAATCTTATTAATGAGGTCAAGAATCAATTGCCTCAACTTCTACCAAAGGCAGTATCAGGCTTTGCTACTTTGGTGATTCAAAGTACTGTAAAGAATGCACTTGAAAAGACTCCACTCTTGGTAGATCAATCTTCATCTCAAGCTCAATCTTCTCTCCAAGCTCAATCATCTCTCAAAGTAGCAAAGTCATTGTCTGAATATGAACTGAAGACGATTCCATTTGACAAGATGGACAAAAACCGCTCCTATCTGACTCATGACAAGCACCAAGCCTTATATGATGCTCTATTCAATTCATTGAGTCTTGATGATGCTATTGCACGAGGTCAAGCAGATCCAGAGAAAATTCTGAGAAAGAGAGGTCGTGACGACGAAGACCCTTCAGCTGGACCAAACCAGGGTAAGAAGACCAAGAGAAGTAGAACCAAAGAGTCTGAGCCATCAAAGAAATCATCTACCTCTAGAGAATCATCTAAAGGTAAATCTCCTACCAGAACTTCTAAATATGGAAAATCTGTGACTGCAGAAGAACCAATTGAAGAACCAGTTTTTGAGATGGCCTCAGATGATATTGAACAAACCATTAATGATGTGGTTAATGATGCTGATCAACCACCAGATGACACGACTCAAACTAAGGATAAAGATCCAAAGAAAGATTGGTTCAAACAACCTCTAAGGCCTTCTACTCCTGATCAAGAATAGAACACGCTTCAAGTTGTAGTTGATCAACCTGAATAGCCTTGGTTCAACAAAATAGTGTCTGCTGCAAAGGATCCTCTCACATTCAATGAACTGATGGCCACGCCAATTGATTTCTTCAAGTATGCCATGAATCGACTCAAAATAGACAATCTTACTCAAGAACACTTAGTAGGACCAGTCTACGAGCTATTGAAAGGCACATGCACAAGCAGCATTATAATACGGAAGAGTGCTTCAAAGCATTGACATACAAACTTCATTGGAACAATCCAGAAGGAGATCATTGCCCCTTTGACTTAACCAAGCCTTTTCCCTTGAAAGGTCGTCTAGGGTGTCTAACCGTTGCTGCAGAATACTTCTTCAACAACGATTTGGAATTTCTAAAATCATCAGATCCTGAAAAGAAGTACACTACGTCTATCACGAAGAAAAAAGCAGCTCGGTATGAGATAGTGGGAATTGAAAACATGGTCCCTACGCTTTGGAGTACTACAAAATTAGGGTATAACAAAGATGCTGAAAAGGGAATCAAGCATTGGGGTGACAAGCGTAAGCTTTGGTATAGATCTCAGATAAACAAATTTTCCAAGCATAATGTCTACTCTACTCAGAAGATTCTCAGTGTGGTCAGCGTGAGTGTTAAGAAACTGCATGGTTATGGTCATTTTGATGAGATTGTGGTGAAAAGAGCTGACCGTCAGCTATACAAGTTTAAAGATGGTGACTTTGTGGATCTACACTTGAATGACATTGAAGACATGCTTCTTCTTGCTGTTCAACACAAGTTATTCCATCTCAACGGCAATGACATTGTTGACTTTATTGTGGACCTTCGTATGTTCACAAGAAGTCTTATCATCAAAAGACGTGTCGATGATCTACAACTTGGTGTAGAGAGTTACCAAAAGAAACTTAATATCACCGAACCTCAGAAGACCTTTCCTGGAATCGAATTCAAAGAACTCTACACTCCATCATACAAACCACCAGGGGTAATCTATGAAGACTTGAACAAACAGAAAAGAGTGATGCGGGCTGATGAGCTGTACAAGTTCACAGACGGGACACTCAAGACTGTTCGCGATGAGCTTCATCACAAAATACTCGATTTTCGTCTGGGATACAACAAGGAGATGTCTAAGAGAAAGTGGACGGCTATAGACAAAAAGAGGTCGGAGCTTATGGTCGAACTTATTGACAAGTAGATGCGAGAAAGACGGATCATAAGGAATCTGGAAAGATTAGTTAGTACTCGGGAACTCGAGATGGACTACAAACTGATGACTCGTACTGAATGATCGTCAGGTCCAATCTCAAATCTTATCTTGTGAATAATGTGAATATGTAGTATAGATTTATAATAATAGGCAGGTATACATAATGTTTGAGTATGAATTTTCTAGATTTTTTCATAAATTCAAAAAAAAATCAAATTAAGCGTACTCAACAATAATATATACTTATTATATAAATATATATATATACGAGTATATATTATATATATATATTACTATAATATATTTATCATATGTATATTATATATATATATATATATATATATATATATATATATATATATAATACCCTCATAAATTGAGGGGAGCATTAAAATGTTCCAAATAAGACTTGTTAATAATCGGGACATTTTCTCCCCAAACAGTTTCTCAAACATATTTGAATCAATTGATATCCAAAATATCAAAAGATTTGACATTTTTAATAAAGGGAGAAAATGTGATTAAAATATATAACCAAAGATGTGATCTTAAGGACTCAAGTGCAAGCTTCACCCTTCATGTGCTAAACATTTTTAAATATCGATGTACGTGTTGAGGGGGAGCACTTCTGAAAAGTAAAAACAATTGAGGTACAATGTTTTGACTTATGTCACAAATACCTTAATTGAGTTTTTAATGGTTTTAAGGCTATGAGAACTGTACCCAAAGATCGACCATGTAATTAATTGGAGGTATAAGGTAGTTAAGTGTAGGCATTTGTTCCCATGATCCAGCCAGAACCAGAGGGATCTACCCAGGGACATTCCATTAGATAGAATAGGAGTCCTTAGGTATGATAAAAAAGGAGTAAAGTGAGAAAAGGGAATAATGCGGACAAAGACAAAGCTAGCACTAGAATAAACCTAACAATGTATTAGTGATGAAGTCTTGGTAAGCATTGAAGGTGTTGAAGAATTACAAAGAAATGTAAGGATAAAGGGAGTAAAGAAACAAGCCCTCCATACACTTAGGCAGAAACCGGGTCAATACATATGCTATCAGAAACACTAAGTTGTTGTCTGGTATTGAAGATAGTCATCATGGACCCAGTGATGTAATGCACAACTCTTCATAGCCACTCAAGGTCTCTCAAAAGACTCTTGTCTCATTTCTCACGGAGATTACACACATTTCTATTAACTTTCTCACTCTGAGGTCGTTGATATTGAAAAGGTGGCTGACTCGCGTGAACTTACTCCTTTTTATATATAAATAAATATTAACATATATAAATATATAACAAGGATCAGGATCACTCAAACATCAATGAAAAACGGAAGTAGTTATAGAGTGATTCCGGTCGTTATGTCCTACGAAGGCTAGAATGGAAAATTGAATGACAAATTGATAGTTGATGATTGAACATGACAAGGATATGGATATGATTGGGCACTAAACCTAATAAGCAAATGCACACAAAGATAAGCAAGGAAAATAAGCTGGAACAAGTATAAGAGCTAGAAATGGTAAAAATACTTAAAACTTTTTAAACTAAGACACAAATAAGCTCAAATAGACTTAAGACAGAACTACATAAGCTAGACTAACTCTAAATAAGCAAATTCAAAAAGCAATTAAGCTAAGCTAAGCAGGAGAAACTCAGCAGTACTAACTTGGAGTTAGTACTGCTAGCTTTAAGTTAGTACTGCTAGCTTAAGGTTAGTACTGCTAGCTTTACTAAAACACAATGAAGCTTAAAATAAGCAAATAAGCTAAAACAGATATTTACCTAACCCTAATAAGCATTCATGCATAAGAATAAGCAACTAGATTAAACTAAAATGGCAAATAAGCTAAAAGCTACAATCTGATCAACTACTAAAATTGCTTTGAAAAGGCGAATAAGCTTAAATGAGCTTACTCCTAAAGACAGCAAGCGAAAATGGCTTAATCTACTCTAAAAAGCTAAGCAAATCTTAAACAAGCAGAAATAATGAGCTTAATCAGCAAGAATGAACCAACAGTACTAACAATTTTAACTACCAGTACTAACTTGGAGTTAGTACTGCTAGCTTTAAAAACCCAAAAAAAATGAACTAGCAGTACTAACTATGGGTTAGTACTGCTTGTTCCAAACACCTCTTAATGTTTTCAAAAATCATTTTATTTCAAGCTGATTAAAAACAGATTATCAAATAACAAATTAAGACACTTATAAGCAGATTTCAATCAAGAGTAAGCCCTTAAATAAGCTGAATTAGTCTAACAGTTTTAACAAATGAACTAACAGTACTAACTAAGAGATTTGCACAAATCACTTTTAAACTAACAACTAAGCAAGATAAGCACTAAACATCATAATAAAGCATAAATAAGCAAATATATGTAACAAATAATTACTATAAGCAGTTCTGCAGTAGATAAGAAAAGTAAGAAAAAGAGAGACTTACGACACCCTTGCTCAAAACAGGGCTAAACCAAGAATCTACAAGCTTTAGCTTGTATAAAACAAGCTAGTAGTGTCCATAAGCCCATCCAGAACTGGCTTATCATCCATAAGATAAGCTGTGGTGAATTTGAGAGTGATTTTTGTGATTTTCTCTTAACTAATTAACTTTTTAAATTTACTTAATTAAAGCAGCTTATAAATAAGCTGTATTGAGAGCTTTTTGAACACAAAACAACACAATTAAGAAGCTTAACAATTGGAATTGTAAATTGACTTAAGACCTCAAATTTGCATTAAAACTTGAAAGTGTTACAAAGCTGAAAGTAGAAGCTGTAAATGACTTAAAACAATTTAAAAATTAAGCTAAGATATTCTAAGATTAAAAACTAACTAACTGCCTCAAAGGCTTACAAAAGGCTCTATTTATAGCCGAAGTCTTCTCTTCTTGGACTTCTTACTTGTGCTTCTTTTGTGAGAGCTTCATTAGGTGTTTTTGTTGTGTGAGGACTGATAAGTAATCTCAGTCATTCAATCTTCTTGTGCTTCCTTTTGATTCAATTACTTGGAAATGGCGAGGGATGAGTTATAAGGTGGTTAAGATTAGGTATTCGTTCCCAAGATCCAGCCAGAACCAGAGGGATCTACCCAGGGACATTCCATTGGATAGAATAGAAGTCCTTAGGTATGATACAAAAGGAGTAAAAGTGAGAAAAAGGGAATAATGCCGACTAAGACAGAACTAGCACTAGAACAAACCCAACAAGGTGTTAGTGATGAACTCTTGGTAAGCATTGAAGGGGTTAAATAATGAAAAAGAAAAGTAAAGATAAAGGGTGAAAAGAAAGAAGCCCTCCTTACACTTAGGCAGAAACCGGGTCAATACATATGCTATCAGAAACACTAAGCTGTTGTCTGGTATTGAAGATAGTCATCATGGACCCAGTGATGTAATGCACAACTCTCCATAGCCACTCAAGGTCTCTCAAAAGACTCTTGGTTCATTTCTCACGAAGATTACACACATTTCTATTAACTTTCTCACTCTGAGATCGTTGATATTGAAAAGGTGGCAATCAACTCCAGCCTCTGATCACTAAAACCAAATGTGTACTATTGAGTCTAGAGCCATAAAAGAGATCATCCATAAATCTCATTAGGACACTAATTCAAAATATAATTGTTGAATCACACACTGTGACAACAAGAAATATATTAAGAGTCCTACGCATTATCCTTGTGATATTGACAGAACATCAGAGTGATACTTAAGTATTCACAATGACGATGCAAATCCTTCTAGGGCCAACATCAAACAAGCTCTGCGGTAGGTGACTTGTGAGATCCTACATGGATCAAACTTGTGATACTGGACATCGATTCGGTCTAGCTTATAAATTGATGAATGAATTTTGAAAAAGATAAAACTGTTGGTGTGTTATAAAACCGTTTGCATCTTAACACACCAACTGATTTTCCTAAATCAATTTTCAATCTTATGTCCATGGGAAGCCTCACAAGGGTATCTGGACATAGGAAAGCTAAACACGAATTGACAACTCAATCAAGAAGATAGTAACTTACCGATTCACTCTTACAGTGATGTCTGCTTTGAGACATTCCGGTTTGAGAACAAGCTAAGTATGATGAATCTGATACTCACATATTAGAGAATTCAATACTACAAGCTTGAAATCCTGTCAAGGAGATTCATCTTTAAAGATAAATCTACATGATCACGAGTCGATACTCACAAAGCCATATTCGACCACAAGCTTTATTGCTAACTGTTTATTTGTATATCAATCCTATAGTGGTGAAGCATCAGTCCAATGAGTCAAAGTCAATGTCGCATGCTCACACCCGACTGACATAAGTAAAGACATTATGAAAGCTCAAGTACATGTTTATAAAGACTTCCCCTACTCTGATACCGTACGTCTTCCTTGAAGTGACGAAGTATTAAAGTTAAAGAATTTCAAGAAATATGAATATACAAGCTTTTAAGACAAAGAAAGGTATGAGCATGTCGGTCCGAAAGTCACAAGATCACAAGAAGGCAGAGATTACAAGATGGCAAAAAGAGATTATGCTTGGTTGATGATCTCGAGAAGCTCAAGATCACATACAAGTCAAGCTAAAGAAACAAGCTCAAGCCTAAAAGTCTAAAGATAACTACTTCACATTCACAAGATAAAGATCAAAGAAATCAAGACTGCGAGCAAAGACTGAAGACATTCATAGAATGCTAAGCTTAAATTTTTGTAAATTGGAGTGACCTCCCTTAAGGGGAGATTGTTAGGAATATGAAAAAGTCTCGGTCACTTCCAATATATCGATAAGTAGCTCGTAGTATAATATTTGAAAACTAGCTAAGCTAACCGGGTCAACATAAGAAACCCCTTATGTTGACCACGGCTCATGTAAGGGTATAAATACCCTCTCCATGCCTTGGAGAGGGTGGTTGGTTTATTTCATAATACAAGTTTTCTTTCTCTCTCTAAAGTGTTCCAACCTACTATTTCTCTCTCTAGAATTTCCTTCTCATTTAGTCATCTTAGATTGTATTTTTGATATCCTACATCTTTAGCGTTTTTAGTCCTTGCATTCTTCGGTCCTGAAATAACTATTATACAAATAAGTACATAAACACACGCTGTTTAATATATTTGTATAGATAAATTACATATTTACGAGGGATATTATATGTATATTTAGAGCATTATCAAATCCCCCATACTTAGTTATTGTTTGTCCTCAAGCAATTAAAGTGAAAGTACTTCGTTTTTATAAGTGGAAGAATAAAACAAGTCAATAATCACAAGCTAAGATTACGCGACTTAAGCAACTCACAAACTTTTCAAAAATTTTAATTCACGCTCGCTCAATTTAGTAGAGTAAGTAATATAAGTAAGTCACTCAAACGCACAGTCATGATTCATTCAAATTACCATATGCTTGTACAAGAAACTAAACAATTCTGATGGGGCGTAAGCACATACATAATCACCAAAAGAAAGAGTTTTATTTGGTAAATATGAATTGGATTTTTCATGAGAATTTTTGGTTTACTAAGGAATTTTTGAGGTTTTAATGTCAACAAGGTCTACAAACAAATCATTATCAACAATATCTGCAAGTATACTCTTACTTTCTTTCCATTTTCCATTTTTTGGGTTATTTTTGCCTTATTATTTTTTATACTTTTTTCTTTTTTCGGGGATACTTGCTCTCCCTCATACTTATAATAAGCATACTAATTCAAACGAACTTAGAAGTTTGCAACCTTTACACTTCATTATAATAGCAATACCAACTTTAACGTACAACAATACATACAGATAATGCATCAAATAATTTAATCATAAAACTTTTGACAAGGGTTAGGCTAAGGTTTAATGTTGTATATATATTTTATTTTCTTTTGTGGATTTTTCTTTTGGTATCTATCACTAAAGGTAAGTACTAACAATCAGTTTAATTGGGTATTTTTAACCTCATTATCAAAAAATATATATAACACACGAACTTGATTTTACTGCGGTTTCGTAAAAATTTCAAGCACAAGTTCTAGAATCAATAAATCACCAGCACACTCATACACAAAGAAAATCAAGCATAAAAGATGTATGCTTTTTAAAATAGGCTCAAAATTCCTCATATTTTCAGTGGTAATGGGTATAATATGCTAGCAAGGTTATCGATCCAGAGTCAGATTTGCTTTAATGATTAATAAAATGTTTTTCTTCCAAAATTTAGGTTTTTATACATTTTTATTACTACTTTTAATATATATAAGTAATAAGCTAGTTTTACATAATAAGCTTGAAATAAGCTCAATATAGCTTATTCTGTTTTCTTTAGTTCTCAAGTTGTTCAAAAAGTTGTTAAAAGCTTTCTAAATACTGTATTAGTCTACTTAGTTCAACAAAGGTCATTTGAGTTTAATTTGATTGATATTGGAAGCTTTTGGAGCTGATAAGCTCAATTTAGCTTATTGAGTTTAAGCTCAGGATTTAGAGGCAAGGTGCCATTAGGATTGTGTTTAAAAGCCACTCACTCAACAAGAGTGGCTAGAGTTCAGAGACTACAATTCAAAGGGTTAGCTTCATGTTTTTAATTTTAGCATTCATTTAGCTTAATCCAGTTGCTTATTTCTTTGTCTTTATGTGCTTAATCCTGTTCAATTTAGCTTAGTTAACATAGATATGCAAATGTTTTAAATTGATTGTAGTTAGAACTCAATGAGATCTCATGACTTTGATTCTGTCATAATAGTAGGTTAGCCTAGCTGAGGAAGTACTTATTTTTGAAACATAAGCTAGGAATTTTATAGCTTAAATAGCTCAATAAGACTAGTTATAGATAGAGTAGATATAAGGTTTTTAGATACTTAGTTTAAAAATAGATTTTAAAAGCTGTTAAGAGATGTTTAAAAAGTTTAAGGAGTGTTTGGCATTACACTATTTTGACTCTAAAAGTCAATGACCAATAGTCTAATTCATTTCTTTAGTTAAGTTTCTTATAAAAGACAGGATTTCTAAAGGTTTCAGGAGTCAATTTGCATTTTTAAAGATTCAATGGTTTAAAAATAGTCTACTAGCACCAGGGCACTATAAAGTGTTAAGTGGTTTTAGATTTAAGAGACTCATAGCATTCTAGTGTTCAAATTTGGTTAGTGTAAACTTAGAAACATTAAGATAGTTAGTTTAAGAGTCCTGAACTAAGAATCTTGGCCTGCACTTATTGTTTTGTCAATTACATCAGTACTTACTCAGTAAGTACTGCTGTTGTTCACCATTTTTCTAGTTGTCTTTTAGCTCTTGTAATTAGGAGAAAGAATTTAGAATTAAGCATTTTATTAGAATTCCATTAGCTCTTAATAGATCATCTTTTAACTTCCATTTTTAAGCTTTAGATTAGTTCTAATGTTCCTGCAAAAGTAGTATTACTAGCAGTTGAGATTTCTTGCTTATTACTTTTGGAATTCTAAGTTCTAGTTGTTCATTCCAAATTCCTTTTATCTAGATTTCTTTTATATTCATAGTATAGTTCATTCTCACATTTTCAGTTTCTAGAATCTATATTTGAGCTAGTTAGCTTATTAGGATTTGCTTAATAACAGTAATTAAGCTGAACCTTAGCTTTTTAAGATCAAATTTCTTGTTAATCTTGTTTACATTTAGCTTATTTCTTTTTAGATATTCTTAGTACACATCTTAAGCTCCATTTAGTTTTTTTTAGTTTTTATTTTTATTAAGAAATAAACTAGATATAAGCCAAAGTTTGAAAAAGTTAGAATTTCAAATGAAAACCTTAGTTTCTGTAACTCAGATTAAAAAGCTTAATTTTTAGCTTATCTAGTTGATAAAAGTTCAAAGTGCTTTTGTTAAAAGTGTAGTATAAAAGCTCAGGTTCAACTTTGTAGTTTTAAGATTTTGCTAATTTTCACTTTTTAGATAAGCAAAAAATAAGCCAAGTCGTAGGGTCTGTTTGGAACTTTCTCGATAGTTAAAGGTTGTCTGTTTTAACTATAGTGTAAATTTCAATTATTTACCCCGCCTACCCTTTACTTTCATTTGTTGCATTTTCTACCCTGTTCTTTTAGGATTAATAAAATAGTTTTTATATTTTTGAAATTAGTTTAATAAAATTAGGGTTTAAGTTTTAATTAGCAAAATTAGGGTTCAATTTCTTTATAAAAATTAGGC
>BQNB010159989.1:0-14852 GCA_026074375.1 Tanacetum coccineum | reverse complement strand
AATGCTTTAGTTGAAAGCATTATATTGATGATGAATTGTTTATCTTTATTTAGGACAATGTTTTTATTTTTTTGATTTTTCTTGTTTTTATATACAAATAAAAGAAAATGAAAAATATTTTTGTATTTTTATATTTTTATAACAAGAAAATAACTTCACGGGGAAGGGTCTTCAAGGCACAACAAACTTCAACTCGATAATCGTCTCACGGCCTCCCCGGCAGCGGCGCCAAAAATTGATTGATTCTTTGTAGTATATATATAATTAATAATATAAGCAAATTCCAACAAATCACCCTTGACCAAAGTGACAAGTCAAAATTCTCAAAGAAAATCAATATATATCCGGAAGTATCGGTTTCTCGCTTCGTTATCCACAAAGTTTAAAACCGGACCCGGGTCGTTATGTCCCAACGAGGCGTGAATTTGAAAATCGAGAATCGGTTTGGGAATTATGCTTGAATAATCAAAGATTTGATTTGGAATCTATTTCTACTAATAAAGTGCAAAAAATAACTAAAAGAAAGCAAACAAGAAAGGCAATTAAAGATACGGGCTAAAAACCTAAAACGTTAACGGGCATTAAAAACGCGACCTAAAAAAAGCTAAATTATCAAAATTTAATCCTAAAATGAATTTTTAAGTTTTAATTAACCCTAAGTGACTAAAATGTAAGAATAAAGAAAACTAGACTAAAAACGAAAGTGATTTGAGCTTAAAAACACGAAAAACGAGAACGGGATTCAATCCCGTTCTTTAAAAAACTAAAATCTACAATTTTAACCCTACGAGAGCAAATCTAATTTTCCTAAGTCCTAAGTGATAAAAGAAAATTTTGAAAAAAAGAATTATATTTTTTTGACTTTTTTATAATTTATTATGAATTAAAAACACTTTTAATGAAATTAAATGATTAAAAATAGTAAACTAATTGAGAAACATCTGAAAAAATTACAGAAAATACTTTGAGGTGAGCTGATTCTAGAAAAAAATACAAAATGGTTGCCAACTTATTTAAATAAGCTGGGAAAAAGCAAAAAGGACTTATAAGCTAAATGGGTTTAAAAGACTATATAATTAAACTAAGGGGAAACTTAACCAGATGGCCCTATTGGTGCCACTAGTTAAGTGTGTGGGTTAGTGAGACTTGTGTGTGCTATAAGGGAGGTCCAGGGTTCGAATCCTGGGCCTTCCCTTTTTGCAAAATGATTTTTTTTCTTTTTTTTTAACTTATAAAACTTGCAAAAATAAGCAAGTTTAAAAAGGACAACTTTTTATGAAAAGTTAAAATAAGCTCAGAATAAGCAAAAAGAAAACTGGCAGTAATGACTTCTTTATACTAAGCAACTAAAGGGGCTAAACTGCTATGTCATTTTTTGTGCACCAATAAGCTAACAAAAGGCAATAAACTAAGACAAGCCTTATACTACACCTAATAAGCAAGAGCAAACAGAAATAAGCAAAAGAATGTAAGCTAAATTAAGCAAGTTATGGCAGAGTAACTAAGGGCTTTTAAACTTAAACTTTTTAAGCTAAAGATGCAAATAAGCTCACATAAGCTCTACTCTAAAGGAGATTAGCTAAAATTGACTAAAACTAACCTATTAAGCAAGACTAACCCTAAATTAAGCAAATGCAATAAGCAGATAAGCTTAAAAATCAATTAAGCACTTATACCAAAATCAGCAGACAAACAGCCACAAGGGGTACTTTTGGGCTTAATTTTTAAGCCCCTAAAGGAACATTATGGAAATGCAGCTTATATGGGCTTAAAGCTCAGCTTATGGGCTTTCTAAAAATGCAAAGAGATTAAAGTTTGAAACAAAAATAAGCATAGAAAAAGGGCTGTGAAAATGGTGGTTGTAGTCAGCATACACTGACTCGGTTTTTCTTAAAAGGTAAACTGGCAACTACAGGCTTATAAATAAGCTGAGAAATAAGCTTAAAAACTAAAACTGAGTTAAAACAGATTGAAATTGACTCTTAATGAGCTTATACTCAAAAAAATCAAAAAGCTAAAAACAAGTTTAAGTGTCTGATATTTGAAAATGAAAAAGACAGCTTTTGACTAGAAAAACACTAAACCAAAACTGAGACAGATTTTAAAGAACACAAGTAAACCTAAAAGACACTTACCCTAATGTACTAAGACACTAAAAATGACACAAAAACTAGTCTTAAAGATTGGTTAACAAGACTCAATCAAATGAGCTATATACTAATGATTTAGAACCACAGTTTCAAAAACTTTTGAGAAAAAGCTTAAAACAACATCAAAGACTTAAAGACACTAAAAAAAGATTATGAATAACTCAAAAAGGCTTGTTAAAGATTTCCAAGATGGCCCAAAAGGTTTTTGTAAGATTTGACCCACTTTGGGTCTTATGCCAAACATCCCTTTAAGTTTGAAAAACCAAATTTTAAGCTGACTTTTTATGATTTAAGTTAAGGGAATTGAAAACAGATAAATATATGAATACAATAAGCATAAATAAGCATAAAAGGCACAATAATAAGCAGTTAAATAAGCAAACAAGTATTAGGCAGATTAAAGGTAATTTAAGGCAGATTTAAAACAAAACTCAAACACGGACATATAAGCAGCAAATAAAAACTAGTAAGCATAGAAAGACATAAATAAGAAATAATAAGAATAGATAAGCAGAAATAAGCAAAATTGAGCAATGCTATAGTAAATAAGCCAGAAATGGAAATTGAGAACTCATAAGGGTCCAATGCTATTTGAGAATGATGAAACACTACCAATACATTATCCTAACACCTCCCATGAGGTTCTAGACCATGGCCTTCCATTGCATACCATGCTCCATTGAATCTTGAACAAATATCTTGATAAATAAAACAGTAACATTTAAAAACTTTGGTAAAAGCTTTTATGAATAAACAATTAGTATAAGCTTAAAGGGGTTATTATAAATGACTTGTAAACAGGAAATCACTTGAGTGCAAGAAGCATAAAAGGACATAATTTGAAATAACTTGTAAACTTGAAATTTTGCATTAACTTTTAAACGATGATTACAAAGCTTGAATTTATATGGCAATATTTAAAAGACTTAAAACATAAATTTAAAACATTGGAAAGTAAATTTTACAACTAAAAACTACTCTCTCTCTTTGTTCTTCTGTCTTCTTATAGGTAGTGTGTCTTCAAGCCTTTGTGTTAGTTGTGTTTCTTTTGTAAGGACTTCATAAGCTTAATTTTGACCCTCCAATATTCTTGCTGCCCAAGCCAATTAATCCTAACCCTTGATCAATATCCTTGTGCTCTTGTCCAATGGGGTGTTTTAGGATTGCCATGGTGGATGCGAGCCCATGTGGGGATGGGGTTATGTGGGGTTGAATAGGTTAAGAGGGTGTTTTGGAGTGTAGTTGCAGGGCACAAACACACACTCTGCGTGTGTGAAAGAGATGTATAGTAGGGCGGGAAAACATGGAGTTATAAGGGTGCAGGTTAAATAGTTTGGTGAATTGGCAAACAAAGTCCCTGAAAGTGATAAGAGTGTTTGCAGTAGAAGTCCTTGTGGTGATGTAACTTTAAGGGACTTGGCAAGAAAGGTCCCTCAAAGTGTTATGAGTGTTTGCAGTTACAGTCCTTAAAGGACTTAACTGAGTTAAGTATAAAAGGGTTGGGCTAACGTTGGTTTAGGGGTGATTGGGCCTTGTCATTGGCAGTTTGGGCCTTTTTATAATTAAGAGGATTTTGGGCTTTTAAGGCTTTAGGCTTATGTAGTCTTGGTATAAATACCTTAATGGGCTGCCCCGACCCATTAGATGGGTGCGGGTTGGCTCATTAAGTATTTCCTCGATTTCAGCTTCGGCTTTGACCTTTGACTTTTGTTGACTTTGACTTTGTCTTTTTCACACTCTTTTCGTTTCGTGCTCGGTTTTGTCCGTTTTTTCTTGATTTTTCATCCTTTTGTTGGATATCCGTTTCCTGCACAATATAAATGAAAACATACAAATACAAGGTATTTTTGGTACGTTTTTGGTTATTTTAGCTCGTTTTTAATGGAAAACGGTATGTGTAATTAAGCACATACCAATCTCCGTGACAAATGAGACAAGTTTCTGTTAAGAGAAACTCGAATGGCTGAGAAGGGTTGTGCATTGCATCACTGGGTCCATGATGTCGTCTTCAATATTAGAATTCATCTTTTGTGAAAACCGATAGATTATGTATTGACCCGGTTTCTGCCTAAGGTGTAGGGAGGGCTTCTTTCTTTAGACCCTTTATCCTTACATTTCTTTTTCATTCTTCAACCCCTTCAATGCTTACCAAGACGTCATTACTAACACCTTGTTGTGATTGTTCTAGTGTTAGCTCAATCTTAGTTGGCATTATTCCCTTATACTCATTCATCTCCAATCATACCTAAGGACTGCTATTTCTAACTATGGAATGTCCTTGGGTAGATCCCTCCGGTTCTGGTTGGATCATAGGACTAATACCTAACCTAACCACCTTATGACTTCAGAATCATCGTGAGATTAAGATGTTGTTGGGTATGAGATCGTAACCATAAAACCTTTTTTCCGAAGAGTATCAAGCACTTTGAGTCGATTAGATCACTTATTATTTTCAAGATCACATTTTAATTACATTTCTCCCCTTATTTTAAATACTAATTCACTTAGTTTTTGAAATACCTTGTTATTAAAATTTGTCATGAAAATTCCATGGAGAAAACATATTATCAGCATGAATTATATGGAACATTAACTTGCTCCCCCTCAATTTTACATATGTTTGACACCAAAAAAATGATACCAAGTTATAAAATGAATATAAAATTGAGGGTTAGCATTGTTGAGCACATAATTTTGAAATATTATGAATTTTCATTGAAGAATTCTTGAAAAATTATGCTCAACCACCTAATCATCTTATAACATACAATCTATTGAGTAGTCATTATTATTACTGAGTTGTTATTAAGAGATTTTTTGATAATGTTTTGAATACATAAGAATTGTCGTGAGATGATGTATCCAAAATCATTAAAACTTTGTTTTTCGAAAAACTCCCCCTCAAACATTGACTCATTTATGAAAATGACACCAATTATAGAAGAATTGTCTTGTAAAGATTTATGAGGGATGGAGTGTTGAACACACAATTTTGAAAGATTATGAATTGTCATTTGAGAAATTCTTGCAAAATTGTGTTCAACTTTTTGAAAAACCAAATGTTAGAAGACTTCTCTTCTAACTTTAAGGATAAGCGCACTGAAATGTACACTCTCCTTTGTTGTTTGGGTCCGAGTTGCAACCTGAGAGCAATTACAAGTCATTAAGAAAATTAGAAATGACATGTTTTAAAAACATTTGAAACTCCTGTTCGAACTTCATTTACACGCCCGTGTCGATGTTAATCAACATTTCTAGGTACGTAAATGTTATCGATTCCAAGAGACATGTCGAGAAGATTCTTTTTGGAAATTTTTGATTTTTCTGATTTTGTATTTTCTTTTTGAAATTTTATATTTTTGTATTTGTTTTTATATGTTTTATATTTTTGTATTTTGCTTTTCTCAAAAATATTTACAAGTCGATGTTTGAAGAATATATCAAGCAGATTCATTTGCCAGAACCTCCAGTTCTGCTGGAGTCAAACATCTCATACCAATTCGTCTGACAAGATACTAAAACCTATCTTCGGGTAAGGCTTTAGTAAACATATCAGCTAATTGGTATTTAGTTCTGACAAAATACAATTCAATTATACCGTTTTCAACCTGTTCCTTGATGAAATGATATCGAGTATGGATGTGCTTGGTACGGGAGTGCTGCACGGGGTTGCATGAGATTGTTATGGCTGACTGAGAGTCGCAATACAACGGTATTTTGTTGTAGTTGAAGCCATAATCCTTAAGCTGTGTCCTCATCCACATTACTTGAGCACAACTTGCAGATAACGCCACGTACTCAGCCTCTGCTGATGACATTGCAGTACAGTCTTGCTTCTTTGACATCCAGCTGACTAACTTATCACCTAGGAACTGTATTCCTCCAGAAGTGCTTTTGCGAGTATCAATGCATCCGGCATGGTCGGCATCTGAAAAAGCTGTTAGTTCAAAGCCAGAATCCTTCGGATACCAGAGTCCCATGTTAATGGTACCCCTTAAGTATCGAAAGATCCTTTTAACCTCTTTGAGGTGTTTTTCAGTCGGTCTTGCTTGATATCTTGCACAATAACATACTGCTTGCACTATGTCTGGTCTACTAGATGTCAGATACATGAGTGACCCGATTTTACTACGGTAGTCAGTTTGGTCTACGGGTTCACCACTCAAGTCTGCATCTAATTTAGGTTTCGTAGCCATTGGTGTACCAATGCTTTGTCCTTTTTCCATACCATGTTTTTTAAGTATCTCTAAAGTGTACTTGGCCTGATTGATAAAGATACCGCGTGGGGATTGGTGGATCTGAAGTCCTAAAAAGAATTTCATTTCCCCCATTAAGGACATCTCAAATCTACTGTGCATTAATTTTTTAAATCGTTTAGAAAATTTAGGGTTTGTAGACCCAAAAATGATGTCATCAATGTGAATTTGCACCAGTAGAATGTCTTCCCCGTATTTTATCATAAATAAAGTCGGGTCAATTGTACCTTTAGTAAAACCTTTGGACATCAGGAAATTTAAGAGTTCATCATACCATGCTCTTGGAGCTTGTTTCAATCCATATAGTGCTTTCCTTAGACGGTAAACCTTTTCTGGATGATCAGGATCAACGAACCCGTCTGGTTGTGCAACATAAACCTCTTCCTTCAATGGACCATTAAGAAATTCTGTTTTCACGTCCATTTGATAAATTAGAAAAGACTTGTGTGCAGCATATGCGACGAAAATCCGAACAACTTCCAAACGAGCAACTGAAGCAAATGATTCTTTAAAATCAATACCCTCTTCTTGAGCATGACCTTTAGCTATAAGTCATGCTTTGTTGCAAATGACAGTTTGGTCTTCATCCTTTATGTTTTTCCATAACCACTTTAGCTTGATTACGTTCTTGCCAAAGGGTTTGTCAACGAGTTCCCAGACTTGGAGTCTGTTAAACTGATGAAGCTCTTCTTGCATTGCTTCTATCCATGCAGAATCAACCATTGCTTCCTTAATGTTTTTCGGTTCAGCTGTACTCACAGTGAGTGCGAACATACACATTTCAGGATCGGTTTCAAGTTGTCGTCTTGTTTGCACTAGCTTCGATAGATTTTCACAAACTTGATTTAACGGGTGATCTTTTGTCCATTGGTATTCAGAATCTTGAGGTTGATTAAAGGTATGCATATTTGAATTACTAATATTGCGTGAGGAAGACTCAACAACTTCTTGTACCGGTGTACAAAAAGGATTGGTAAATTTTGCTTGATCATTGTTGTTTTCTTTAGCATTGACATGTGTTAGAGTTGATGGTTCTGTTGTAGGGTGAATATTCGTTGAAGGTAGTGTGTCTTGTTGAGCAGAATTATCGGTGGGAGAAGAAGACTTGTTGACACGTGAAGTACCCGCATTGAAAAATTCATCGTACAAAGAACCAACTAGAAGATCCAACTCTTGTTGTGATGGAACAGTTGTATCTACTGAAGGAGAAACATTTTGTAGTTGTGGGTCGGGGCCAGAATTGTCATAATCTGATGCCTTTTGTCGTTGGGGAACAAGGCCTGAAGTGTCATTGGCAACAGACGTCTCTGACATCTCTTTGATCTCATCAAATCTAAGATGTATGGATTTAACTATTAATCTTGTTCTCTTGTTATAAACTTTGTATCCCTTTGACTGAGTGGAGTATCCCACTAGAATGCACGGATCCCCTTTTTCTTTCATTTTATCCAAATTTTCACCATCTCTGGTTAAGTAACAAGTGCAACCAAAGATGTGAAGGTGTTTAATTAAAGGTTTCGTGTCATTGATGATGTGATATGCCGTTTTCTCATGTGTTGGGATTATTATAGATCTGTTTTGAGTATAGCATGCGGTTGCAATTGCTTCAACCCAAAAGAACAAAGGAAGTTTAGAAGCTAAAAGCATCGTTCAAGCAGCCTCAACCAGAGTACGGTTTCGTCTTTTGACAATGCCTTTCTGTTCAGGTGTTCGAGGAGTAGAAGTTTGAGGCTCAATTCCTTCCTGTTTAAAGAATTCATTGAGTGTCTTGTTTAAGAACTCAGTGCCTCTGTCAGTTTGAACAGAAATTACTAGGGCTTGAAGATTTCTTTGGATCATCATGAGAAAATCTAAAACTTCTGGTGTTTCATCCTTGGAACGTAGAAAGAGAGTCTAAGTGTATCTGGAATAGTCGTCTACAATTACCAGAATATATTTCTTCCATTTATGCTGGCAACCCGCATTGGACAACATAAGTCCATATGAAGCAAATTTAGCCGTCCTTTTGAACTTGGAACCACCTTTGTCTTGGATGAACTTCTTTTTGCTTTACTCACTTCACAAGAGGAACATAGTTGATCCTTGACATACTTCAGTTTTGTTAAACCAATCACGACGTCCTTCGTTAAAAGCAAGTTGATGTAGTCGAAGTTAAGATGAGAAAGTCTTCGATGCCATAACCATGCTTGAGTTGGTGAGGCTTTAGCCATGAGATAGAGTGGAGTTGATAACGTTGTTTCTTGAAGGGAAATTGTATAGAGATCAGATCCACGATTACTGGTGAGTAAATCGTTTCCCTGAAGATCTCTAACGAAACACGTAGATTTCCGGAAAGCAACCTCCAAATCCGCATCACAAAATTGACCAACCGAGAAGAGATTGTGATTGAGGCCTTCGACGTAATAAACCCTGTTGATCGTGATATTTCCTTGAACCAAATCTCCATAACCAAGAATTAGAGCAAATTGATCATTGCCAAAACGAACGGTACCCAGATATTTTTCAACAAAATTGCACAGCAGCGTTAGATTGCCCGTCATGTGCTTTGTGCATCCAGAGTCAACAATGAATAGAATGAGTTGAACAATCTGCAAGAGAATTAGAGGACGATGGAATTTTTGACAAATTGGATCCTAAAGTATTTGTGAGTTTCAAGACATTAGTTATCCTAGATGCATTATCTATAGCAAAACTAACTCTCTTTTGCACATTCTCATTCCTAACTTTAGGCACCCATTTTGTTTTTGTCTTAGGAACCCATTTATATCCTGATGGGCATTGTTGTTCTATCCACCATTTCCATGCCTTACTAGTTTTCTCATACAACATCCTATAGTAACTCTTGGATTTCTGAGTAGTGGATTCTGATGCAACTGTTTTCTTATGGGGTGTTGCAACAGATTTGTTCGCTTGACTTTTGGGTTTTCTAGTACTAATAGGCACTACTTTTGTAACATCCTGCCTTTTTGGAGCGTTAAACCCTCTCGTTTACCTTAAATCAGCGGAAGCGTCTACTCTTAGTCAGACCCAAATAATCACTTGATTCCTAAAGCAGCTCATCTGGGTTGCAAAAATTTTAACAGAGTTTTGTGTCAGCTAAAGGCCTAGTGAGAAATCATGGTTTTCACATACAAAACAAATTATATAATAGGAAACACCTTTTCCACAATTAACAACCTTATAAAACGATCATGCAATTTGTTAAAAGTTATATAAGTTCTATTCAGTTACCACATATTCATCTTCGGTTCAAATATCAACAATTAAATACGAACCAACATTGAACTTATATTGCGATACGAAAAATATCAACTATTCAGAATTCCGTTCGGTTCAACAGTTCCAATGATTTTACATATTTTTGTTCGGTTCAACAGTTCCAACGATTTAACATATTTTCGTTCGGTTCAACGGTTCTAACAAATTCATATTTTTACCCATTCGTATAACAACCCAAGAATTTTCATCAAATACAAAACCTATTTTTCTATTATCACAATTGTACGGGGAAAGAACGAAACTATGTTTTTTGGACCAAAACTAAACATTTTTTGAATTTTGGACCAAAAGTGAAAAACGCACCAAACCACAAGGACCAAAAATGTACTTAACTCTTAAGTTTATATTTGCGTACCGAAAAATATCAACTGTTCACAATTTCCCGTTCGGTTCAACAATTCCAACGATTTACATATTTCCGTATCGAATTCAACGTTCCAGACGATTTAACAATATTTTTCGTTCGGTTCAACGTTTCCAACAAATTCAATTTTTTATTAATTACCGTTAATTCGATTCAAAACGGTTCCAACAATTCATATTTTACCGCGTTTCGGTTCAACGGTTCCAACAATTCATATTTTTACCCGTTCGGTTCAACGGTTCCAACAATTCATATTTCCCACTTCACAATTACCACAATTTAACATTTATATAACTCAATATATAACTATAACAATTTTCACAACTTTCACATATTATCAAACAATTCAAACACATAGCAAATAGTGATCATTTAAACAAGTTTGCATGATAGTATCTTTTTATTTTTAATAAAAAGTGCAACCAAATTTAAAAGCACATCTCCTACAAATACCATAACACCGACTAAAATATTAAACACAAGTTTCATAACGCATTGGCTTACTTATATAGAAGCCCAGATGATTGTCAGTATCTGATTTAAAGCCTAAGCGAGATATTGTTAATCGGTTTGCACGAGATCATAAAAATACTATTGTGGCCATTCACCAATCTATTTCAGGTACTCGAGTTTTTCCACAACCTGATAATGTTACCCACTTACACGTATACCTTTTACCACATTTCTAAATGTCAATTCATATCACATATACTATTATCAGTACTTGATTTTAAACAAAACATAAACTAAGAGTAGGCGACTAACTCTCTCTTCTTCTTTCAGTTTAAACTATAAAACAACCTTTACCTTCTCTCATACTATTGTTAAAATCCATTGCTAAATTAAATTAAAGAACTGCCCACTAAATATGTATACATTCATTTAGAATACCATTTTAATTTGCCCATAAGTCGCATAATAAATAAAATAGCAGCAACATGTTGATCTCTCTATAGTTAAAGAAGTACTAGGTAGTAATCAACTAAATCACATGAACCCTTTTCTTTTCCTTTTTGTCCATATCAAACATTATTAATCACTTAGAGATGAATTATAACGATGGGCTAGCATATTATATCTCTACATCTCATGAAAAGTATGTATCATGATAAGTTTTTTTTCCATAGTTGTTTACTTCACATTAAACCAAATCACAAAGATCATAAACAGTTTGCAGGCATATCAACATAGAGCATTTGTGGAATCAGGTTCGTCTTCTGATATTTATAAGGGACTTGGCCAGGAAGTACCTTACTTGGCTATAGAATTGAATATCGAACCAGAAACTCGGAAACTACTTCTCTAATATCTCCTTACTGATACAAACTTACGTCTAGGGTTTGTTTGTGGTGATAGATACGTAGCAAACTTCTGATATTTATAAGGGACTTGGCCAGGAAATCTCGTCATATATCCCTTCTTATTTGGAAGTCCAGTAGCCCACATCTATATCACCATTCTCCACACATTTTTTTTAATTTCAAAGTATATGCCACTATTATCCCTTAATATTTTAATATTTAAGTACAACCTTTAAAATTAATTAAAGTTGTGACTAGTCTACATAATTAACATAATATACTACTAACATGTACTTAATAAAAATTATGGGTATTACAACTTTAGGCTTTTTAGTTCTAGCATTCACGTCATTCAAATATTTAGAAACATAAACATCATGATTCGAGTAAAACACACATTTTCCACAAGTAGCACAAACAACATTAACATTCAAAGTTCTAGATTTTAAACTGTCAGTACTCGCAGTTACAGACTTTGTTTTATTATAAATATTAGAAATCCTATGGTGGTCTTCTACTTCAGTCTTCTTATTCTTCACATGACTATTGTTTGGCACGACCTTATCTTTCATTTGATTTCTCCTAAGTTGTGGTCTGCTAACATTAGTTCTGTGAATTACTCCTGTAGAGGTAGACACACGAGGTTTAGTATTCCTAGAAGTCTAAGGCAACTGTGGTGCTCTAGTTTATGTTGTCCTAGTGTCAATTCGATACATGCCTGGTTTAATCACATTTGTATTTCTTACATCTTGCCTTGCTTTTGGAGGTAAAATCTGTGTAGTGACTGGTTTTGATAAACTCTCTGACACATCAGTTTTGGTAACCGACTGTGTTTGAGTAAAAAATTTCCTCTCAAGAGAGTCTGAAAAAGAGCTGGTTTGCCTACAACTCATGGTTTTGGAATCCTTTGAGCATTTAGTTGTCGAACAACATATGGTTTATCAAACTTAGTTTCCACATATTTTCCTTTGCATTTTTCAATGAGTTTCTTTAACTCACTTATGGCAATGTTCTTGTCTTGCAATTGAGCTTTCAAATCTTGTTTCTTAAAATATCGTTCACGTTCTTTCAGAAATACATTTGACGCTTTTTTTATAAACTGTGTCATTTTTCATTTGTTCTTGACATTGTTGTAAAGCCAGTTCAAGAGAAATTGAGTGTTTTTCTAATTTAGCAAAACATCGTAAAAGATCAGTATAAACCTCTTTACTAACAAATTCTGTTTGTTTCGAAATCTTTTATGCAAGACATTCACATTCCTTGACTTTATGAAGATATAAGCATTGCAATTCAGTTTGCGCATCTAAATCAGATAACGAATTCAAATAAGAACACATAACATCATTAGACACACATTCTTGCAAGAGCATATCATACATGTTTGAAAATTCTGCCTTATCAGATTTAAGTTCGTCAATTTCATTTTCAAGGGATTCAACGTACTTTAAATCAGCATGCATTTCTTTCTTAAGTTCATGAACAAATGCGAAACTATCATTCTAAGTCTTAAGGGCAAGAGGCATCAAACATGTCTTAATTAGGATTTCCATATCTTTAGCAATTGGGGCACAAAAATGATCTCTATAATGTTTCACCCAAGCTTGATCGACAAGTTCTCTAAGATGACTTATGTTATTTGTCATGACATTATATGCTTATCTACTTTTGCTTATTGACTTGGAAACTGGTAAGAAATCGATGTTTTTGAAAATATTTGGTTTTGTTTTCACAAAAGATTTTCTCCACATTTTCTTCCTTACTTCATTTGCGTGAGCCAATTGTATTTGATATTCCTAGGTTGGGGGTTTAAAAATTTCATAAAGACTATTTAACTTTGTGTAATCATAAGGTTTCACTAAGTCTTTATTTAATTTTTCTCGACTCTCTCTTTCAAGAGTCAGTGTCTCTTCCCTATCGGAGACGAGTCTGTTTGCAGGATCAGATTGGTCATGTGGGATCGCATACAAACATGGTATCTCATTTTGAGCCTTTTTGAGGTACCTTGGATTGGCAAAGGTAGGTCTTCCATTAAATGTAGGGCATTTGGGTGCTAACATATGAATGGTTTGGATTGATTGACTCCGTTTGTAAACAATTTCATTCAAAAACTTTATCTGGTTTTCCATTGAAATCATTTTGTCAATATCTTTTTCTTCCTTAAGCTTCAAATCCGTTATTACCTTTGTTTTCTCCTTGACAAGACCTTCGTAATGTGACTTGGTTAAAAGACTCTGTTTGACTAACTCATCATGTTTCTCTTTGACAACAGAAATTTCGTAGGCTTTCACTTTTAAACCTTCTTTTATGTCAATTTCTTTTTGAGCTAATAGTCCTAGAGCTTCATTTAACTTATGTTCAAGTTTGTCATAGTCAACTGTACGATCATTAAAGGCCTTGTACCTCTCAAACTCAGTCTGTTTATTTTGAAGTGCAACTAAGCAACTATCCCGAATACTATTAGATTCTCCTAGAGTTCTACTAGTTTCCGCAAGAATAGATTTGCACTCAGTTAACTCTTGAGTCAATGTTGCATTTGCTTTCTTTAATTGCTTTTGAATCTTTTTATTTTCATCGACATTAAGTTTTAAATTTGCAATTAAATTAGCAAGCGCAACACTCTCATCATCACATTCTACAGCATTTTAGTCATTCTGAATATCATTATCACACATATTCGGTGAATCAGGAATGACATTACTATCAACCGTTTCCACTACACATGTGTTACTAATGGATTCAGATTGTTCAGAATGTTGTATTTCATTGGACAAAAACATTATATCCAGTATCATATTATACCTATTCTAATGGCTCAGAATCAGTGCATGAGTCTGCATTAGGAACGTCTTGGAGCTTTGCCATATAGCTGTAATGTGCTTCCAACTCTTGTTCATCAATCTCTTCATCCGTGTCTGCTAGCCAGTCAGATTGCTCTGCTGGAAGTTGAACATCTTTCTCAGCTTGTTTACACAGCAACATCTTTTCCTTGTAATACGTGGAGTCTTTAACCCGTTTTGGTTTCCTGCATTCCTTAGCAAAATGACCAAATTCCTTGCAGTTAAAACACTATATCCCTGACTGCCGCACTACTTGACCACCTACAGTTTCCCGAGCCCCAACAACAGTCATTGTCCTCTAATTCCCAGACTGTCCAGACTGATTATCATTCTTGTATCTTGGAGTAGTATCCACATTCTTGTTTCTGGTGTTTGAGGAAGTTCTGAGGTTGTTGTTGGTAGGTTTGTAGAGTTTCTTAAAGTACTTTACAATGAGAGCCAAATTTTTCTACATTTCCTTATCCTTCTAAGCTTGTTCAGGATCACTGTCTTCTTCAGAAGCTGACTCAGATGGAGGTGTGATTGGTTTGGCTATCTCTTTGCATTTGCGTCTTGTAGTTGCATTTGATCTGGTTGGAAGTGATGTTTGATTCGTAGTTTTACATACATATAAAATAATATACTTATAGAGAAATTAAGGAAATCCCCAAGTAACCCTTGGACAA
>BQNB010159988.1:0-11066 GCA_026074375.1 Tanacetum coccineum | reverse complement strand
GACTTAGTTTTGATGAAAATTTTGCAAGGAGGAGTGACATTTTAATTTGAATTTTGCGAATTAAAAATGCTTAAGGTACTTCGGATGAAGTATTTAAGTTTTCACGACACGGAATAGAACACGGACTAGAACTGAGACAGAAGAAGGAGAAGCGGACTAATGTAATTTATGGAATGTGTTCCATCATTTCTAAACCAAGACGTAGATAGTTAAACGATTCACGTTTAAGGGGTTTCGAAAGAATGTCGGTGATGTTGTTGACGGACGACACTTTTTCGATTGAGATATGTCCTTTCTGGATATTATCACGAAGAAAGTGGTGACGAATTTCGATGTGTTTGGTTCGAGAATGTTGCACCGGGTTTTTTCTAAGGTCAATCGCGCCTTTATAGTCGCACAAGATTAGGATGTCGTCGAGTTGAACGTCGTAGTCGATAAGAGCTTGTTTCATCCATAATGCATGTTGACATGCCTTTCCGGCGCTTACGTATTCGGCTTCTGTAGTGGATATAGCAAGAGCGGTTTGTTTCTTCGAGAACCAAGATGTCAAACAACATCCCACGAACTACAAATACCCGCTAGAGCTCTTTCGATCCACATAATCTACCCGCATGATCAAGTCGGGGCATAAACAACAAATTTCTATGACGGACCCCCTTAGTGATAGCCATAATCCTAAGTGCATAGTGCGCTTTAATGTATCGAAGATACCGCTTAACGCTTAAAGGTGAGAGGTTTTTGGAAGCCTATTGGAAGCGGGCCATAAAGGCATATACTAAACATGATATCGGGACCACTTTGACGTAGTATAATAAACAACCAATCATTCCCTCGATACAGGTACTATCTACTGACTCACACACTTCGACTTTCGTGATTGTTTGGTATCGATGGACCATGGGGCTTTTCATTGGTTTAGATTTCTTCTAACTCTAAATTCTTAAGCGATTTCTTTAATATATTTAGATGATTAAAGAAAATACCATATTCCATTTGTATTATTTGTATCCAAGGAAGAGTTAAGTTCACATCCATCATGCTCATCTCAACTCGTCATTCATGATTTCGGCAAATTCATCACACATGACTTGACCAATGAGCCAAATATAAAGTGTCGACATATATTGAACGATGACAGTTTGAAACCTTTCTCTTAGTAAAAAAGAGTGTTATCTACCATTCCCATTTTATATTCATGTTTAATAAGAAAAGCTTTTAATCTATCATACCAAGCTTTGGGAGCTTGTTTAAGACCATATAAATCTTTCTTTAGTTTATAAACATGATCAGGTTTTTCAAAGTCAATGTATCCTGGAGGTTGTGCCACGTATACCTCCTCATTGATAAAACCATTCAGGAATGCACTTTTTACATCCATTTGGAATAACTTAAAATTTAAAGCACAAGCATAAGCTAATAATATTCTAATAGACTCAAGTCTAGCAACTGGGGCATAAGTTTCATCATAATCGATGCCCTCTGTTGATTATACGCTTGAGCAAACTAACCTACCTTATGGTGAGAAACAATACCGTTCTCGTCTACATATTTACTTAAACCCCATCTTAGTTTCCATGATTGTCATATTCCTGAGGTTTGTGGAAACTAACTCCAGACGTTGTTACAATGAATGTGAATTATATTCTTCTTGCATAGCACTTATCAAACTATCATCCGTTAAGGATTCATCACATTCTTAAGTTCTATGTTATATATAAACAAAGAAGTTACTTTGGTTGTTGGGCTTGTGATATAGTAGGGTTCGTTTGAGTAAGGTTTCCTATGACATTTTCTAAGGCTGTTTACCTAGATTCCTTAATATTGACTATTTCTTATAATCTCTAATTTTCTATCCTTAATGTCATTTTCTAGGTTTTTCTTTTCGATTTCCCTAATAGCTTCTTCTTCATCTAGGTCATCATCCACTAAGGGTGATGTCTTAGAGGGTGGAGGAGTTTCATCGAACATCACATTGAGTGATTCTTCGATTTTCCTAGTATGTTTATTAAGAATGATATAGGCTTTACTATTTTGGGAGTAACCTAAAAAGACATCTTCGTAAGACTTTAGGTCGAACTTGGTAAGGTAGTCTTTAGTGTTTAAAATGAAGCATTTGCTTCTGAACACTCTAAAATAATCAAGAGTAGTTTTCCTACCTCTCAAGATTTCATAAGGTGTTTTTCCTAGGATGACTCTAATTAGAATTTGGTTAAGAATAATATTGAAGTATCTACGGTATTACACCAAAACTTTTTGGGTAACGATTGTTCGTTCAACATAGTTCTACTCATTTCTTAAAGTGTCCTATTTTTCCTTTCAACCACGCCATTTTATTGAGGAGTGCGTGGAGCCGAGAAGTTGTGAGTAATACCGTTGGCATTACAAAAATCTCCAAATTGCACTTCATTATCAAATTCTCTACCGTGATCGGTTCTTATTGACACTATTGTACATCCTAGTTGATTTTGGATTTTCTTACTAAATATTTCGAATTGATCAAAAGCTTCGGTTTTATCCTTAAGGAATCTAGTCCAAGTATATCTAGAGTAGTCATCTACTAGGACTAAGGTGTAACGGTTTCCTCCATAACTCCGTACGGCGGATAGACAAAAAAGATCCATGTGGAGAAGTTCTAAGCATCTAGTCGTTGAGACTAAATTCTTGTCTTTGTGACTAGCGTGAGCTTGTTTTCCAACTTTGCAAGCATCACAAAAATGTTGATCAAACTTAAGCCTAGGTAAGTTTCTAACTAATTCCTTAGAAGCTAACGATTGAATGAGACGCATATTTGCGTGACCTAATCTCCTATGCCACAAAGTGGAATTTTCATCAATCGTTGCTAGACAAATTTGATCATTAGGCTTATTTCCTAACTTCATCACGTATAAGCCTTTCTTCCTAATACCTCTACCTATGACTTTACCCTTCTTAGTGATTTCACTATCATGTTCAGAGAAAGTTACTTTACCCTTATTATCACATATTTGTCCTATACTAAGCAAGTTAAATCCTAAGTTATAAACATGTTCTACATTATCTATTTTGAGAGAGTCATTAGAAATCTTACCTTTGCCAATGATGTTACCACGAAGATTACTACCAAAAATAACATTACCTCCATTGTATGTCTTGTAAGTGGAGAAGAGCTTTCGGTTGCCCGTCATATGTTTGGAGCATCCGCTATCCTTGATCCATTCATTGGGTTCCAAGTCGACTCCAAGGCATATCTATTTATATAAGATAATAACTCAAACATTTGGTCTCCAATATCTCATGGGTCCAAAGTTGTTAGTGCCAAACATCCCTTGCAATTGATGCAATTGGTGGGGATGTGAGAATGGAAAACACATTTCCCATGGCATGTAACCTTGTCGTAGAAAGTTGTTCCAATTTACAGGAAAGCCATGAGGTTGGTTTTGTTGACCAACATGTCTTATTGTTTGCGGTGTTTTAGGACGAGAATAATTATTATTGACTCTTCTAGGAGGTGGAGTTTTTGATCTAAATTTTTGTTTTGAAAATCCAACTCTGGGTTTTGACAATGGTTTATAAAATTGTTTGACTTCATAGTCACTAGCTACAGGAACTTTAAGTTTGTTTACAATTATGTGTTTTGGTCTAGGACCCAAAATGGATTTTTTAAAGAAAACACTCTTCTCAAATATTGGCGTTTCTAGTGGCAGTCTCTTATTTATTTTTTGGGCCGCCAGAATATTAAGGGGGCCGCCCATGTTTATGGGGCCGTCCCTATTTATGGGACCTCCATCAGAGGACGCCTTTTTCTGAGGTTTTACAAATTTTATTTCTTTTGTTCGACTAGATGATGCTTCAAATGAATTAAACCCTAAACCTAATTTATCACCGGAGGGTTTTTGATTACTTAGCTATTCATTCAAGCAATGTGTACTCTTTTCAAATTTATTCAATCTAGTGGATTCATCTTTGAGTTTTTTGTTCTTAATTTTAAGTACATGACACATTTCACATTTGAGATCAACTCCCTTGTTTTTCTTGAATATGGATAATTTATCTTTCAGTTCTCTAAGCTCATTTTCTAAGCTATTTCTAGTGGCTTTTAGCCTTTTGTTTTTAGTGATTATCTTTATACTCATTTTGCATAATTTATCATATTCATTGTCTAAATCTATATCATTAATTGATGAGTTTTCATCACTAAAGTAAGAGGATTCGGAACATACCTCACTTGATGCATGAGCTACAAGACATGTTTCGTCTTTGACCTTCTCATCATCTTCTTCATCGCTATCGCTCCAAGAACCTCCGACAAAGGCTTTTTGGTTTTTGTCTTTCGGTGGTTTTGGACATTCTCTAATAAGATAATTCGGGTCGCCGCATCTAAATCATTTTCTATCATTTTTACCGTTTTTGTCGTCTCGGCTTTTTAGAACGTATTTTTGTCGTTCTAAGGTTGTCTCGCGAATCTACCTCTTCTTTTGAAGAACTTCTTGAAGTCTCTTACCGCCATAACATACTCTTCGTCTTCACTACCGGAAGTCGAACACTCTTTATCACTAGATTCTTTCTTAGCCTTTAGTGCAAGAGATTTCCATTTAACTTTTACTTTGACTATTTCGGAATCTTTCTTGATGATCATCTCATGTACTTTGAGGTTTCCAATGAGCTCATCAAGAGATAGTGATGTCAAGTCTTTTGATTCTTCAATTGACGTGACCTTTGCTCTCGGCCCTAAGGAGATTCGTCAATTTTTAGGTCTTGCTGGGTATTATCGAAGATTCATTGAAGGGTTTTCGAAGATCGCCAAACCAATGACCAAGCTTACTCAGAAGAAGGTCAAGTTTGTTTGGGGTGATAAACAAGAAGCAGCTTTTCAACTGTTGAAGCAGAAGTTGTGTAGTGCACCTATCCTGGCCTTACCTGAAGGAAGCGAAGATTTTATCGCATACTGCGATGCTTCAAAGAAGGTTTTGGGCGTTGTTTTGATGCAAAGAGAAAAGGTGATTGCTTCTGCATCACGCCAACTAAAGATTCATGAGAAGAACTATACGACTCATGATTTGGAACTTGGAGCAGTAGTGTTTGCTCTTAAGATTTGGAGGCACTACCTGTATGGAACCAAGTGCATGGTGTTCACTGATCATAAGAGTCTACAACACATTCTTAATCAGAAAGAGTTGAACATGAGGCAACGTCGTTGGTTGGAGTTGCTCAGTGATTACGATTATGAGATTCGTTATCGCCCGGGAAAGGTAAACGTTGTTGCTGATGCTCTAAGCAAGAAGGAAAGAGTTCAACCATTAAGAGTTCGAGCCTTAGTCATGACCATTGGCTTTGATCTTCCTAAAAAAATTCTGAATGCTCAGATTGAAGCTCGAAAGCCGGAGAACCTCAAGAACGAAGATGTTGGAGGTATGTTGGTTGAAAATTCTAAAAATCCGGAGAAATTCAGAACGGAAAAGTTAGAACCACGAGCGGATGGAACTCTATGCTTTAATGGCAGGAGTTGGTTACCATATTATGGCGACTTAAGGATTGTGATTATGCACGAGTCCTACAAGTCAAAATACTTTATTCATCCGGGTTCGGACAAGATGTACCAAGATATGAAAAAGCTATATTGGTGGCCTAATATGAAGGCCAAAATCGCCACCTATGTTAGCAAGTGTTTGACTTGTGCTAGGGTCAAGGCCGAAAACCAAAGGCCATCAGGATTGTTGGTACAACCCGAGATACCTCAATGGAAGTGGGACAACATTACTATGGATTTTGTTACAAAGCTTCCAAGGTCGTCGCAAGGCTACGATACCATTTGGGTGATTGTTGACCGACTCACTAAGTCTGCAATCTTTCTACCGATGAGGGAAATTGATCCCCTAGAGAAACTGGCAAAAATGTACCTAAAGGAAGTGGTCACAAGACATGGAATCCTAGTCTCAATCATTTGCGATTGTGATCCTAGGTTGGCATCAAATTTCTGGAAGTTACTCCAGAAGGCTTTAGGTACTAGCTTGGACATGAGTACGACATACCATCCAGAAACCGACGGGCAAAGCGAGAGGACCATTCAAACTCTCGAAGATATGTTACGTGCATGCGTGATCAACTTTGGAAAGGGTTAGGTCGACCATTTATCCTTAGTTGAGTTCTCATACAACAACAGTTATCACGCTAGCATAAAGGCTGCACCTTTTGAAGCGCTTTACGGTCGAAAGTGTCGTTCATCTGTTTGTTGGGCCGAGGTTAGGCAAGTGTAACTTACCGGTCTAGATTTAGTTCGAGAGACGACCGGGAAGATTATTCAGATAAAGCAGAGAATGCAAACCGCTCACGATCGTCAAAAGAGTTATGCCGATAAAAAGCATAAGCCGATGGATTTTCAAGTTGGGGATAAAGTTATGCTGAAGGTTTCGCCTTGGAAAGGGGTCGTACGTTTTGGCAAACGGGGGAAGTTAAACCCCAGATATGTCAGACCTTTCAAGGTGTTAGAAAAAGTTGGAGCCGTTGCATACAAGCTTGAGCTTCCACAAAAGCTGAGCATGGTTCACAACACTTTTCATGTATCTAATTTGAAGAGGTGTTATTCCGATGATCCATTAACTGTGCCATTGGATGAACTACACGTTGATGACAAGCTTTAGTTTGTCGAGGAACCGGTCGAGATCATGGATGGAGAGGTCAAACAGTTTAGGCATAGCCGTGCCCCAATTTTCAAGGTAAGATGGAACAATAAGAGAGGTCCTGAGTTCACGTGGGAACGTAAAGACCAATTCAAGAAGAAATACCCGCATCTCTTCACCAAGACCGCACCGCCGCCAAGTGCCGCATCGTAAGCCTTGAGGACAAGGCTCGTTTAACAGGGGAAGTCTATAACACCCCGTGTTTTCAAGTCATTGACGACGTCAATAAATCTACTATTTATTTTTGGTGTTGTACGCGTTTGCTTTTAATTTCATGTATTAAGTAAAATCGCGTAAGTTAAAAATGATCATTCAATGTAAACGGGCATCAAGCAATTAAACGTTTACATCAATCACGTATTAAATAATTATTTTGAGAATAATTATGGTCTTTGTTCGTTTTATTTTTATTGGTTACGTAAATTGGCTACGTTTCGCGATAAAATACGTTTAGGCATACCCGGAACCACCAAAATAAATCTACGCTTCAACAAATGCTTAGTTTTATTTTCAATGACTAAAGTTTCTAAAACTTTACCACATTTAAACAAATGGGACGCCTACATATAACAAGGAATGAGCAAGACTTGTCAAGTTACAATTATACACTTTATATAACAAAGACTACACTTTACCTTATGCATTATACTTTCATTTTACAAGTAATACACTTATATTTACCAAGTAAATATCTAAGTAAAACACTTCTCCTTATATCAAGGGGATGATCTCAACTATTGAGTGACAAAGAAACATAAACCTTAATGAGTTAGTAGATGTACATTGCAAAGTTAGTAAGACTTAAGGCATGACTAGTGGTTTTGACCACTAGTCACCCCTTTTTGTCCCCCTAGCCGGCCACCCCACCCCTTTGGACCATTTGACCACTTGGTCTTAGTTAGTTACTAGCTAAATATTACATATATATTTGCACCTTTGTTAGATAAAAACATACAACACTTCACTTGATAAGAAAATCAATTTTCTCTCCCCTTTTCTCATAAATAAGCCACGACCAAACACCCTTTATACACAAACAATTCTTACAACTTGTTTCACCACTTATACAAGTAACTAGGAACATATCTAAGGTCATACAAAAAGGTTTGGAAGCTTGGTTGGTTGATTAAGGAGGTTAATCAAAGAAAAAGGAAGATTAGGGTTTCTAGTTGGATTAGGGTTTTGAAAGCTTGTAAGCTTTGGTTTTTCATCTAAACAAGGGTTTAGATATTGTGGTCTACTACCATACATCATCATAAGGTTATCTAAATCTCTTTATAAACTTACATTTGTTATTTTATGCATATATGAGTTCTATATAGTGAAATCACCATTAGGATGCTTTTGAACATGTAAAAAGGATTTTACTTGTTTTCATTGTTTTGTACACTTTTACATAAGATATGTTGTTGTTAACATCATGTTAAAATAGATACATAAGTGTTTTACACTCTTGGTTAAGCATAAAAAAGTGTATGTACAAGATTAGGGTTTTTAAGGTTTATTTAAAAAGTTACAAGTAAAAGTGTTGTAAATAACTTACTAATCTTGTTAATCTTGTTATCATGGACTTATGTGGACAAAAGAGAGACTATGGACATTAGTATATGTATCATGTATGATAAATAAGGCTATGAAGACTTGTGGCAATTTTATAAAGTGGAAAAGTATGTAAACTTAGTTTATGTAATTAAGTATATAAAAGATTATATAAGGGCTGTTTTGGCACGAAATCCAAGGCATGGATTTTATGTTTTATAAAAATAGTACATCCCATGACGATTCCAAATATGTAAAGAACTCGAAAAACCGCCTTATAACGAAAAAGATACGATAAAAATACGTTTTACGATAATAACCGGAGTTATAAAAGAATTTTTATAAAAACTTGTTATAAAAATTCTACAAACAGAAGGTTTGATATTTTTATTAAATTACACATATTTTTAGGATTCCAAAATGATAAGAATCATAATTTTCCAATTTATAACAAAAGAGTTATGAATTTTGCAAGTTTATATACTTAAATGTATAAAAATAACTTTTATAAAAATTTAATATTCATCAGAAACATATATTTTTGGAAATCATCAAAAATAAATAGAACTTTTAGTTACGAGAACGTGCTTGAAAGAATTACTAAAAACGAAGCTAAAACGAATAAAATACGACGTTTACGATAATTAAAGTTTATAAAAGTAATTTTATAAACTATGAACAGTAAAAATTATTGTTCATCGCAGACCCCACTTTATAAAAATGTGATAATTTTAATAATGAGGACGTGCTCGAAGGAATCGCTAAAATCGGGATTAAAACGAATAAGTTGTTGTATTTACAGGTTTTACGACAATTAAATTTATAAAAGTAAATTTATAAAGCGTCATAAACAGTAAAGTAATGTTCATCAGATGGTTATAAAATATAAAAATGTAATATTTTTATATATCATCTTAATACGAAGACGTGGACATAAGAAACGCGAGAAACGGGTTTAAAATGGGAAAGTTATGCTAGTTTTACCAAAACGATAATTATAAACATTTTCACTTTATAACAACGATTTTTAAATTACAAGTAGATGGTGATGTAGCTACATAGACTTGTATATTATATTAGTTAATCAATGGGATTAGTACTTATACGACCTATATTGGATTAGGTTGCATTCGATCATTTACGTGACGCATTATCTGTGATATTTGGATTATCAGTAACTCAAGGTGAGTTCATAGCCCCACGTTTTACATGGTTTTGTTTTATAAGTTTTGGGGTGCAAAACATGCATTTGTTTTATAACTGGACACAAGTGGATAATATTTATACTATGATTACGTGTTGCCTAAGTAGCGATGACCCAAGTTGAGCCTATTATCATGAACTGTCAATCACAGGATCGTGAGCGCGAATGTTATGAATAGATCTATTGGGTTTGACATCCCCATTCGGGTGATTAGCTATCACTAGGCAAACGAACGTATACCATGTCGGATTAGGGATGTTGCGGGTTAGAACATCAATATGGGCAATGTGGGAAATTATATATTGCCATTTATTTATGTCGAGCTTCAGTTCATGAGCTTAGAGCAACTTAATTACAATTATGTGATGTTTTGCATCTCCTGCATTATCATATACTTAGAGAAATCTTATGGTCTAACCTTATACGATTTATCAAACCTATGAATTCACCAACATTATTGTTGATGTTTAAAGCAATGTTTTTCAGGAGGTCGGTAAGCACAAGGTGCTTGTTAGGATATCATTTCATCACCTCAAACACAAAAATAAGAAAAATAGATTTTAGAGAGAGAAAGTAAAAAAAAAAGAAAAATGGTTACTTGTTCACAAAAGAAAAATGAGAAGCAACACACACTTGGAGAGGGCTTTAAATAGTTACAAGAGTGGACTATTCTTGTGGGCTTTGAGTTGGGCCGGTTCATAGAACAAATGGGCTTGAGCCCGACAACTAGGCCCAACTAGCTTAACTAAATTCCCGTAAACTACGTTTTACTTATACAAGGCTCGGGAATATTTAATGACCATCACTTTAATAAATACACGGCTAACAATCTCCCCCTAAGGGGTGGTCATTCAATTGAGAATCCTTCTTGTGACGTCTTGAGACTTGGAGCCTTGTATTCTTGGGAATTCCTTTTGAAGTTCCTTTTGCATGCTTGTGATCTTGGATCTTGATCTTTAACTTGATATACTTTGACAAAATACTGATATCGTGGTCTTTGGCCTTGATTTGTCTTGACTACTGAGATATCTAAATCTTTATCCTTGAATCTTTATGCCGCCTTGCGATCTTGTGTCTCCACCCTCATGCTCAAGATCTTGAAAGCTTGCTAACAATCTCCCTCAACATTTTCTTTTAACATGATTACTTGTACCACAAAATGTTCTTATGAGGAAGTGCTTGTTCATCAGAGATTGCGGAAGACTTTGATAGTTTGAGCTTTCATCATGTATTAATCTTTGTGGATTGAGCATGAGGTCTTGAATCTTGACTCGTCATGGACTAGAAGCTGCTACCGTCAGGAAAACCTGCAAGTATAGGTTAGAGATAAACATATATGGACGAAAGTGTCTTTGTCACTTCGTCGAATATGGTTGCAATAACCACGGTTCCCCGTTAATCAGTATAAATACTGCCTGTGATCAGGTAGAATTCAAAAGAATCTCCTTGACAGGGTTTCGCAGCTGCACTAGCCGTTCTCGTTACCGGAGCGTCTCAAAGCAGACAACACGGTAAGAGTGAATCAGATAGTTACTATCTTTCTGATTGAGTCGTCAATTCATATTACTGGAACAAGTTTGATTCATGTAGAATCGCACCATCGTTTCTTTCCAGTTGACACAAGTTTGATTCATATAGAATCTCGCAAGTCACCTACCAAGAGCTTG
>BQNB010159986.1:0-14852 GCA_026074375.1 Tanacetum coccineum | reverse complement strand
CCAATCTCGATTATATTAGACCGTGATAGTCGTTTCAAATCAAGGTTTTGGTAATCAATGCAAGAGGCATTAGGGACTCGTTTAGACATAAGTACGGCTTATCACCCTCAGGCTGATGGTCAGAGTAAGCGTACTATTCAGACTTTGGAAGACATGCTTAGAGCATGCGTCCTGGACTCCGAAGGAAGTTGGGATGTTCATCTTCCATTGGTTGAGTTTTCGTATAACAATAGTTGTCATTCTAGTGTGAGATGTGCTCCGTTCGAGGCATTGTATGGTAGAAAGTGTCATTCGCTGATTATGTGGGCTGAGGTGGGAAAAGGTCAGTTGATAGGACCTGAGTTAGTGCAAGAGACTACTGAGAAGATCTCGCAGATTAAGGATAGACTTAAAGCTGTACGTGATCGTCAGAAAAGTTATGTTGATAAGAGGAGGAAGCCTCTAGAGTTTAGTGTAGGTGACTATGTCTTGCTCAAAGTGTCTCATTGGAAAGGTGTGGCACACTTTGGGAAGAAAGGGAAGTTAGCACCTAGGTTTGTTGGACCGTTTGAGATTATTGAGAAAGTAGGCCCTGTGGCCTATCAGCCTGAGGAATTGAATGGTGTTCATGACACGTTCCACGTATCGAACCTTAAGAAGTGTTTGGATGATCCAACACTGCAAGTGCCTTTGGATGAGATTCGAGTTGATACTAAGTTAAATTTTGTGGAAGAGCCTGTAGAAATTTTGGAAAGAGAGTTTAAGAAGTTGAAGCATAGTTGGATTGCCATCGTTAAGTTTCAGTGGAATTCGAAACGTGGTCCTGAATTCACATAGGAACGTGAGGATTAGATGAAGTTGAAGTACCCGTATTTTTTTAGTAATGTTAGTGGTTGAATTTCAGGGACAAAATTATTTTAAGGGGGGAGGGTAGAATGTAATCTTTGCCCTTTTTATGTTATGGATATTTCATTAATAGTCCTTTGACTATTTAACTGTTGTCAGTTTATTTAGATTTTATATCGTGTTGACGGTGGTGATTTTATGAGATATGTGATTATTTAAGGTTTATTGTGATTAGAAATCCTTTTTGGAAGGTATTATTATGTTATTCGTATTCTGAGTGGTTCGACCTGTGAATTTTAAGAAATGCCAAAAAACGAGTCTGACACGTCCGTTAATGTCCAAATAAGTTTTGGAAGGTGTAAAGTGAAAAATATGTCATGTAAATACTCTAGGTTAATGGAAAAGTATTTTTAATGTGAATAAAAATGCTAATTAACTTTGGGGGAAATTTTACGGTTGAGTTTACGAGTATTTAAGTGATTTTGACACGAAAAGAAAGGCCCGAGTCCCTTTGGATTACATGGCCGGTCAAGATAAGTCAAGGAAGACAAGGTCGCTTAATTTTAGCTAACCTTGTCCTATTTGTACACTTATATGCTTTCCACTAGAAACATTATCCCATAATCCTTATCATTTCTTTTTGAATTAAAAAACACACATATAAGTGTGTGTGTGTGTATATCCAGCCGCCACTACACCACCACAAATCCACCATAAATTTTCCAACTTTGATCTAAAATGTGATATTCCAGGTTGATACGAGTGTTTGGGTATTCATTTAAACAACGTTTGGGTTGTCTTATTGGTGTCGAAATATACATTTTTAAAGATTTTCTTGTAAGTTTCCAAATTTAAATTTCGTTTGTCCTTTTGGGTTTATTTTGATGCATAGATGTTAGTTGTACAAGTTCATCATTGTGAAAATCGATTTTTGGAAACGAAACGAAAGAAAAGGGTGCGTTTGGTTCGTGTAACATAAAAAGGAAAAAGAGGGTTTTTGTAGTTTTGATGTTGTGGTCATGATGGTTGAATAATATATGATGCTATAATGCTTATTTTTAATAGTAGCTTGTATGGCTTATTCGGGCTTATTTTTAAGCTATTTCTTGGCTTATTTGGGCTTATTTACCACGTATAGTTTCCCAAAATCAATAGAAAAGTGATTTTGATTATTTTTGTGTTATGGCGTATGTTGTGGACTATTTTTGAGGCTTATGGTAGTAACCAAATGCGATACGCAGCTTATTAGCTTATTTTCAAGCTTAATATACGTATTTTAGAGTTTCTGGACTCACGGCCTAATAAGTCTATTTGAGCCGCGGCTTAATGGGAGGGCTTATTGTAGTCCAGATTATTTTATACATATAAGTATATACTTATGTATGTGAATGGACTTTGGTTTTGGACTCGGATCGTATTTTGAACTTATAAATATCATAATGGATCCTTGTTGGGCCTTAAGGCCCAATAAGCGATATTTAGTCGTAATGAGAGTTTAGGTGGACTTTTGAAAGTGGAAATATATGTACGAAGTGATATTGAATGATATTTTGGAAAAAATGTTTTAGTAAACGTTAAAGATTGAGATTTTGGAATTTTGTCGAAAAGTGTCACATTTGTGAAAATTGTTGAAAATGAGGTTTGAAACCTTGGAAAATGTTGTATAAACGTATGGGTCATGTCGAAATTTCGTAAAAAGTTTATACTTAGAAATTTTCCTAAAAACATGATTTTTGATTTTAAATAATAAAATATTATTTAATTATTTTATTTATTTAATAAATTGACTAAAAGACGAAAAATAATTTTTTTTTGGAAACTTCTCTAAAGTGTTCGTTATGAGTAAACGTTTCATTTTTAACCGTATAATGATTATTTTTAGGTGAATAAGGTTTACCGAATGGACTTATCGAGATATATTTATACTTATTAATTATAAATATTTATTGATATTACTTATCTATTTTCTCTAAATAGTATAAGTATGTATTATCGGGGAATGAGATTGATATGATTATGGGAATAAGTTGTCAACCATCACACCACTAAATTGTTTTGGCTAATTGTACAACGCATATAAACTCTATGCATCAAACGTGAAGATTGTTTTGGAAATGGATGATTTAAAATGGGACATTAACTGGACTAGGTCGTGTGCGGGCATCGTTGCATTTGCTTGTGTGATTGAGATTGGGTTGCTAAAGACTTGCTTGAGGTGAGTTCTCGTAGCCCCACTTTTTACTGATTTTTCCATTGGAAGAAAATGATACTCAAATGTGTTTTGAAATATTTTGAATTGATCTATGCGAAATGTGGTTTTGTTTTTGGGACAAGATATGTGCTTATGACTGCTATGTGAATCTTATGTGTTGATTTACTTGCATGTATTGTGTTTGGCATGGCAAGGTTCTATGTGGTACTTGCATGTACTGTGTTTGGCATGCAAGGTTTTGTATGGTACTTGCTTGTACTGTGTTTGGCATGCAAGGTTCTGTGTTGTACTTGCATGTACTATGTTTGGCATGCAAGGTTCTATGTGGTTTGCCCTAATATAGTGCTCCAGCTAGTAGGCCCTTTAGGTGCGTAAGTAACATATTGTGATTGACTAGCGGGGATGCTATGTCTTGGATTGTTAGCATATATTCACTGTCATATAGCACTATTGTCCACTGTTGAAATATTGGCACTGCTTTTGGGTTTAAGGTCAAACCTACGAGCTCACCAACATTATTGTTGGCATTTTCGAGTATCATTTTCAGGTGTAGTGAAAGAAGAGTAGTTTGGTGATTGTGATAGCAGACTTAGAAGTATTCCGTGTGGAATTTCGTTTGAAGTCTTGCTTGCTTGCTTGTTGTTTGATTCTAGTATTTGGATGTTTTAGATTAAGTTTGGATTATGGTCCCCTGTGAGGGCATATGATTAATTGTAAGAGATTGTGGATTTTAGTTGCGATTTGGCACATCACTCGAGTTTGTTCAAGGTTGATGGTCTTCATAGCACTTGGAGTTTATGCAATGTAGTTTTCTCTATTTTATATCTTGTGTTATGATTGATCATTATGTTGCATTCTCGAGTTTCCGCCTTTGTCGGGGTGTGACATTCCTCTTGATGCTTAGCTAATAGTTCTTCTAAGCCTTGCCTCCTTTCACCATATTGTGGATGGTTATCAGTCTTAATGTAGTATCCAGGTGGTCCTACACAAAACTTTCCTCCATTGTTCCCGTTAAAAGGCGTTGTTCATCCAAATTCTCCATATCTGACCTCCTTAACTTGTTTAACTTCCTCGTTGAGGGGACAATCCTTGTCGAGGTGAGTTCCTTGGCAAATTTGGCATCCAACCTAGATTGTATGAACACTTTCCTTTAGCTTCTTTATGTATCGTCCCAGGTTGTCCAACTTATTTACCAAAGCAGCTAGTCCATCGTTGCTACTACTGCTTCTAATATTCCTGCTTGTCGTTCCGTCGTGCCATTTTTGAGAATGGTCAGCCATGGTCTGAATTACTGTGAGAGCTTGGGTCGGTGTCATCCCAGGAATTGGTCCTTGCGAGTCAAGCAATTGACGGTTCATAGTGCTCAAACCCTTATAGAAGATATTTACCTTTTGATGACTATTGATGTCGTGAGTAGGGCACTTGTATAGCATGTCATTATACCGCTCCTAGGCTTGATATAATGATTTGTCTCTTTCTTGCGTGAAATTTTGAATATATTCAAGCTGCTTTGCGGTCTTGGAAGGTGGGCAGTACCTTTGGATAAAGGCCTTTTTGAGGAGATCCCAGGTATTGATAGTTCCTGGGGCGAGTATGTCCACCCATCTTTTTACGGCTCCAATAAGAGTAAAGGGAAAAACTCAGAGCATGACTGCATCTTTAGAAACTCCAAGAATATTGAATAAGCCAACAATGCTGAGGACCTGGTCAATGTGATCGTGAGCATCCTCGTTCTTGTTCCCAAAGAAGGTGTCTTCCCTTAATTCGCGCATGAATTGACTCTTGATTTTGAAATTGACATTGCCTCCAATTTCAGGTTTAACCACGCCCGGTGCCTGGTTTTCTCGTGACAATGCTAAGTATTATTCCATGGTGAGAGTATCGATGTCTACTCCTGCCATAATTCCTGCAGATATAGAGTTTAGGGAAAGAAGAGAAATAATGAAATAATAAAATTAATTCTAATTTTTAGCTCCCCGGCAGCGGCGCCAAAAACTTGAAGCGTATTTTCTTTTAAATATTAATTTATCAAGTTTTAAATTTATAAAACTCGATTTTCCTGACAACGCACTAACGGGCAGAGAACCCGATCATGGGTAGTATAGAATGGTAAATCCAAGGTCGTCCGAAGAGCTAATTTCTAATTAGTTTTAATTTGAAATGTCACATTTTAAAAATGGTTTTTGGATTGATTTAAAATAAATAACAATAAAATTAATTACTAAAAATTAAAAGAGTTAGAGATATCAGGAGAGAAAACGTGCTAACCTAGTTACTTCATTACTACTGTTATGAAAACGTTTTCCTGTGCAATGTTAAACTATGGTTTCATTAGTGGTAACTAAGGTCGATAGACTTGAATAGGTATATTTAGTCTATCCTATACTTCCCGCTATTTCCACTCTGTCTAAATCGTATAGGATGTAGGATATCCAGGTTACAGTGATTAATCCCAACTATTCCCAAAACTTATCTAATAACCTATACAGATTATTAACCCCCTCTGAAAGAGATCCTATGCTTTTTAAGTATATTGAGTGATAAGTGCGGAGATCGGTTAGTTCCTACACTAGGGATAGAGTCATAGATCCTCCCTAGTACCCGATGGATCCCATATTGACATGATAATCTAATAATGGGGCAAGCAAGGTCCAAACCACTCATACTACCAAAACCCAGGGTTATACGATAGTCAAGGAATATCTAGCGAAACCATAATCTAATAGGAAACAAACATCATAACAATAGTAACTACATAACTAGGCCAGCACTTTAAGTGCTTAGCCGCTCATGGTAACGGAAACACATCAAGAAATAAAAGTAATCATAGATTGAAAGCTCATAATTCTCACAGTATTCGTATTTGAACGATTAAATACAAAAAGTAAATAAAGTGTGATCTACCTTGGACTCCAGGTGGAATTCTTAGAATTGATGATCTATTTGATCAACTGCAAGGGTCGTAGTTTTTCTCGAAGATAGATTCTTAAGGTTTGGTTACCATCAGCTGAGAGTGCATGAGGATGACATACCAAAGACTGCGTTTAGAACTCGTTATGGACATTTCGAGTTCACTGTAATGCCCTTTGGTCTGACTCATGCACCAGCAATATTTATGGATTTGATGAATAGAGTTTGTAGGCCGTATCTTGATAAGTTTGTGATAGTGTTTATAGACGATATCTTAATCTACTCTAAGACTCAAGAGGAGCATGTAGAACACTTAAGGTTAGTCTTGGAATTGCTCAAAAAAGAGAAACTGTATGCTAAGTTTTCAAAGTGTGAATTCTGGCTAAGAGAATTGCAGTTTCTTAGGCATCTGATAAATGGTAATGGGAAAAAAAAACTATGTGACCCCTAGTAAAGCATTGATGTTAAGAATTGGAAAGCCCATAGCACTTGAATAAGTTCGTTTATTCTTAGGAGTGGATGGGTAGTATGTATGTTCATTGAGACTTGCTCTAATAGGCTAAGTCTCTTACTTTCTTGACTCAGAAGAGTATGATTTCGATTGGGGGTGGAACAGGAATTGACATTCAGACCTTGAAGAAAAGTTGTGTAATGCGCATGTTCTAGCTCTCCCCGATGGACCGGAAGACTGTGGTATATTGTGATGCGTCCGGGATAGGACTAGGCTGTTGTCACACCCCGCAATTTTCGATATTTTAAATGACTATTTTACCCTTTGACTTTTGGGTCTGACTTGACTTTTTGACTTTTTGACTTTTTACGGTCACATAAAAACGATTACCGCGTAACCGGTAATTTTTGAAAGTATTTTAAATAATAAATCATAATTATTATTATTATCTCTCATTTACAAATTTATTTTTCAAACTTATTTGACTTGAAAACGAGAAGATATATATTATTTTAAGTTGACTTATCAAAAACGACCCGCTAAATCACCTTTTCACGACCCGGACTCTAAAGCAATTTGATGTAAAACGACATTCCGAACAACTTTTCAGTTTTACCCGAGACTTGAAACCAAGCAGAAAATGACTAAAATAGCCTCGCAAAATTTTGAACACAGCTCGTACCGACCCAAAAATAATTAAATTTATATTCAATGATCACTTTTTATTAAATAAAAATATTTAATAAATTATTTACATTTTATTCAAAGCGTTTATTTAAACAACGCGAACACGTTCAAATGAAGTTTCATTTTTTACTAGACAAGCTTACTCCGCGCCTCCAATATACCACATAATTAATAATGATCTTAATATAATTTTAAATATATTTATAAAATACTAGTTTGAGTGAATATTCATTTTTATAGGAAAAATGATTTGGAAAACAATGGCGCAACTTTCGTATTTTGAATAATCCGTTAACTAACCCAAACGAGTCCCGAACCGATATTTAACAAAAATTACACTATGGGTCCTTGTGGTAACATTTATAAAATTAACCCCTCATCTATTTTGGGCTTGTCACATTCTTTTATAACTTTTGTGTATATATATCAAAGTTACTAGGGTTTTCTCATTATCCTCAAACCCTAACAGACACACTTATACATCTCCTCTCCTCCCCTCTATTATTCCGGCGCCCCCATCTTATCCGGCCAAATTTCTGGCCAGATTCCGGCCGTCACCACAACCATATCCACCCCGTCAGCCACCTCAGCCACGGCTGCCCCCACCGAGCACCACCACGACCGAACACCACCTCACCCCATCACCTCGTCACGCATCTCCACCCCACCACCAACTGCGGCAGCAGCCGCTGCTACCACACTCCACCATCTCCATCTCGTCGCCAACATCACCTCCACCTCGTCTTCGGCACCACCGAACCACCAACCACCTCACCTCCACGCTACCGCGGCTCAACAGCAGCATACCACCACCACCCCGCTACGGCAGCAGCCGTTGACCACCTTCACCTCTTTTTTTTTTTTGAGTTTAGATGGTTATGTTTTTGTTGTAGTATTTAAGTGTGGCTTTCTTTTAAAACAAAAAGGGTGCGTTTGATTTTTGTACAGTTAGGGTGCGTTTGTTTTGATAAACGCAACAAGGGTGTGTTTGTTTGTGTGGTTAAACAGCCCACAGGGGGCGTTTGGTTGCTGATTAAACTGCCCATAAAGGGGCGTTTGGTTCTGGGTTTAACAGCACTCAAGGGGTGTTTGGTTTTGCTGTTAACAGCCCATAAGGGCGTGTTTGGGACAGCGGCCCCAACAAGGGTTGTGTTTGGTTTTGCTATATTTTGTTATTTGTTTTATTTTGTTAAAATATATGTTGAACACGTGGTATTGCAACATGGTTTGATTGAAAAGGGAAAACGTTGAATTTTGTAAAGATGGGAAACGTTATATAAACGAATAGGTCATGCCGAAATTTTTATAAAATTTTATACTTAGTATTTCTCGCTACAACTTCTATTATTTTTGGAAACCGATGAATCGGACTAAGTTATACTTAAGGATATTTAATTACAATTATACAATAAACTTCGACAACGAACGAAAGTTATCTTTTACAAACGAGACAACCATTTTAGCTAAAAAGGAAACGAAATACAAATTTATAAAATATTATTTTATTTATTCCTACTAAAAGATAAACCATAAATTTTGTAGAAACTTTTAAAACATCGTTTACTTAATTCTTAACTTTAAAACGTGTGTTTACTTTTATGCAAGAACGTTTTATTAATTTAATTGGTGATTTCTGAAAACGTGTCGAATTAATTGTTACAATTATTTTCTTACGTTTCTTATATAATACTTGTAAAGTATTATATATTGCGACTTATTCTTTTGGTTGTTTGTCTTTATTATATAATTCACCATATGAATTATATAATTGTTCATTTTTCATATGTAATATATACGGAATATATTACATACTTTGCGTTGTTTTTCGATTTATTTTATTTAACCAACCACCAAACTCATCCAACTTGAAATCCAAATCCTTTATCACGTTGTTGCGTTGGACGTACTCATCATCAGAAACCCAAATTCATCATCCTAAGCTAGTGGGACTTAGCCGTTAAGTTAAGCTGCATCTTCTTGGTCGAGCCGTTCCGTTCTCTGTTTGTGTTGTGCTTATTATTTGCATTTCTGCTAGTTGCTCTGCAACATCAAGGTGAGTTCATAGCCCCACGTTTTACTTGTTTTACATATACTTTACTACTTTTGGGGTGAGAAACATGCTCGTTTACAAACTCGTTTACGTTACTGAATTTCAAACTCGTTTATACGTTGATTACAAACTCGTTACATGATTGATATCACACTCGCTTTTACTTATGGATTTAAGTACTTTAAGCTTTTACGAAAACGTTGATTACTTTTACATTGGACACAAGTGTTTTCTGTTAGCGTTTCCTGTTTATGTGTTGCCTAAGTTTGCTTACAAACCCACTACTGCCCGAATTATCATGAACTGTTAATTTCTTGACCGGAGGACCGGTTGAGGGAGCGCGAGTGAATAAATAGATCTATTGGGACTAATTATCCCTATCCGGGTGAGTAGCGCTCACTGTTCGAGTTTGCCAAGAACAAAACGGTATATGTCATGTCGATGTGCGTTATGGTGGTCTTTGGTTTGGGACACCGGTTAAGGGCAGGAATACTATGTGACAGGATGTAATATGCCCTGTTGATTATTAGCTTCAGTGTCATGAGCTTAGCGTAACAGTAAATACTTTTTATGTGATGATGTATCTGTTATAGTAGTCGCATGCGTTTTGAAATCTTGTGGTCCACACTACTTTGGTTGAACATTTTCAATTACTAAACATTTTTCATAATACTTTGAGTGAAGCTGTACTCACTAAACGTTTTTTATCCTCATAAATATTTTACTTACACCTATGAATTCACTCAACTTTATGTTGACCGTTTTTAGCATGTTTTTCTCAGGTGATTAGCTTTGGACTTCTTGACGTGCTATGTGGAGTCTACGTGCAATATGATACCCTATTTCAAGACTTATCAAATTATCATACTCGTTGTCTTTTTAAAAAACATAAATTTCGCTTCCGCTATCTTTTAAAACTAAATTATACTTCCGCTACATTTTACTTATGTTTCCGCAAATGTTTAATTTCTTTTAAATCTTGTAAAACTTATCTATTTTTAAATAATGCAACGAGTTGTGATTTTCAAAACGTCCATTAGTGGTCGTTCTCTCGTGCCTTGTGTTCGAAGTATGATGAAGTCACGCCCTCGGACACGTATTCCGTCCAGGCCCCGTCTGGGGGTGTGACAGCTGTGTGTTAATGCAAAGAGTAAAAAGTTATACCTATGCGGCTAGGCAGTTGAAAATTATGAGGAGTATATTTTACTACCCTTGATTTAGATTGGGTCACGGTCGTGTTTGCACTAAGATCTGGAGACATTATCATGTATGGACAGAGTGTATCTATACGAATCATAAGAGTCTTCAACATATCTTTAGTCATAAAGAGTTAAATATGCGACAGCGTCGCTGGATAGAGTTGTTTAGTGATTATGACTGTGAAATTCGCTACCATCCTGGTAAGACGAATGTGGTGGCTGATGCCCTAAGTAGGAAGGAAAGAGTAAAGCCTAAGAGAGTTAGAGCTATGAATATGATCTTTCAGTCGAGTATCAAAGATAGGATACTGGCGGCTCAGAAAGAGGTTGTGGATGAGTTTGTAGTATTGCAGAAAGGTTTAGATGAGATGATAGAACAGAGAAGTGATGGAACTTTGTACTACCTGGATCGAATATGGGTACCTTTGAAGGGTGAGGTGAGAACCCTGATAATGGATGAAGCCTATAAGTCGAAGTACTCTATACACCTAGGTGCTGATAAGATGTATTATGATTTGAGAGATAGGTATTGGTGGCCTGAATGAAAAAGGGTATAAGCTGAGTATGTTAGTAAGTGTTTGACTTGTTCTGAAGGTCTAAGTCTGAGAATCAAAGGCCATCTGCCTGCTCCTGCTACCCCTTGGATTCCCTTATGGAAATTGGGAAGGGATAGCTATTGCTATTTTGTGACTAGTTGCCTTGGACTAGTAGTGGGGCATGGGACCAGTGTTGTAAATATCGCTCGGCGGTACCGTGGCGGTCGACCCCCTTTAAGCGATAAATCGGTCTTGGCGGCGATTTATCGGTTTCTCGGCGGAGACCCTTAATTATAACGGAATTAATTTTACAAAAATATATATTTGCAATATTCTAACAAAACCATAAGACTTTAAGGTCCACAACTAGTTTAAATAAACTTAATAACACATTAAAAACCATTAATTATAATATAATTATTAGCATATTCTAACAAAACCATAAGACATAAGTCCACAAGGTGCATTTGATTCTATCCAGTATGCTTTTGTCCGGCATAACACCATACTCCCAACCAACATCCTTCGATTTTCTTTTAGTACCGGTAAACGTTGACTCAACGGATGGTATACTAGCTGATCCAGATGCCATCCTAAGGTGTCAAAATGAGAAATGTATTAAAGATTTGAATGAACTCTGAAATTAGACAAGTATTAGTGTATTACATAATTACTCAGAATTAAAGGTGAGACAAATATTAAAGATTTATAACAATTAATTACTCAGAAGTCAAAATTACTCTGATAGGAACCCCCAATTTATATCAATTAATTGAAGATTTACTTAAGTAATTAACAGATATGAACCCCCCAATTTATAACAAACATAATTAAGTAATTAACCCATGCCATATATTGATACATATTTAATTAATTAAAGATTTAAATCAGAAATATCTTACCTGCTTGTGGTGTCGCCGGAGATGGAGTCGCCGGAGGTGGAGTCGCCGGAGGTTGAGCCGCCGGAGGTGGGGAGGTGGAGAGGGTGGAAAGGGTGGAAGAGGTGAATTATTGAATGTGTTAAAAAGTTACAGATCTGGAATATAACCCTAAATAAAAAACGTTTTTTTATTAACTTTGACCGAATTTGACCGACTTTGACCGATTTTGACCAAAACCGATTTTTTTGACCGATTAGTGAAAAAACGTAACGGCTGACCGCCGTTAAGCGATATATCAGTGATATAACGGCCGCCACGGCCGATATTTACAACACAAGGCATGACCACAATCTGGGTCATTGTGGACCGATTGACTAAGTATGCTTCATTTTTACCCTATGCGTGAGGATTATAAGATGGAATGGTTGGCTAGATTGTATTTTATGAGATAGTTGCTAGACATGGTGTGTCGATCTCGATTATACTGGATCATGATAGTCGTTTTACATCAAGGTTTGACAGTTAATGCAAAAGGCATTAGGGACTCGTTTAGACATGAGTACGACTTATCACCCTCAGACCGATGGTCAGAGTGAGCGTACTATTCAGACTTTGGAAGACATGCTTAGAGCGTGCGTCCTAGACTTCGGGGGAAGTTGGGATGTTCATCTTCCGTTGGTTGAGTTTTCGTATAACAATCGTTATCATTCTAGTGTGAGATGTGCTCCGTTTGAGGCATTGTATGGTAGAAAGTGTCGTTCGCCAATTATGTGGGCTGAGGTTGGAGAAGGTCAGTTGATAGGAACTGAGTTAGTGCAAGAGACTACTGAAAAGATCTAGCAGATTAAGGATAGACTTATAGCTGCGCGTGATCATCAGAAAAGTTATGCTGATAAGAGGAGGAAGCCTCTAGAGTTTAGTGTGGGTGACTATGTCTTGCTCAAAGTGTCACCTTGGAAAGGTATGGTACGCTTTGGGAAGAAGGGAAAGTTAGCACCTAGGTTTGTTGGACCGTTTGAGATTATTGAGAAAATAGGCCTTGTGGCCTATCGATTAGATTTACCTGAGGAATTGAATGGTGTTCTTAACACGTTTCATGTGTCGAACCTTAAGAAGTGTTTGGCTGATCCAACACTGCAAGTTCCTTTGGATGAGATTCGAGTTGATACTAAGTTAAATTTTGTGGAAGAGCCTGTGGAAATTTTGGAAAGAGAGTTTAAGAAGTTGAAGCGTAGTAGGATTGCCATCGTCAAGGTTCGGTAGAATTCGAAACGTGGCTCTGAATTAACATGGGATCGTGAAGATCAGATGAAATTGAAATACTTGCATTTGTTTAGTAATGTTAGTAGTTGAATTTCGGGGACCAATTTCTTTTAAGGGGGGTAGAATGTAACATTTGCCCTTTTTGTGTTCTGAATATTTTATTAATAGTCCTTTGACTATTTGACTTTTGTCAGTTTATTCAGATTTTGTACCGTGTTGACGGTGGTGATTTTTATGAGATATGTGATGATTGAGGTTTATTGTGATTAATAATCCCTTTTGGAAGGTATTATTGTGTTATGTTTATTCCAGGTGGTTTGACCCATGAATTTTGAGAAATGCCAAAAAACGATCCAAATGAGTTTTGAAGGGTGTAAAGTGAAAATATGTCGTGTAAATACTCTAGGTTAATGGAAAGGTATTTTTAAAGTGAATAAAAATGCTAATTAACTTTGGGGTAAATTTTACGGTTGAGTTTTACGAGCTTTTAAGTGATCCCGACACGAAAAGAAAGACCCGGGACTCCTTTGGATCCCATATCCGGTCATGGCAAGAGAGGGGGACAAGGTGGCTAAATTTTAGCTAGCCTTGTCTAAAGTTGTACACATATATTCCCACCACTAGAACTTTTCTCATTCTCATTTTCATTTCAAAAAAAAAGAAAACACACAATTGTGTGTGTGCTTGGGTTCGTCCGCACCTACAACAACACAAACACATAAATTTTTGAAGTTTGATCAAGAAAACATGAAGACATAAATATTTGGGGTTGATTCTAGTGTTTGGTTATTCATTTAAACAACGTATGGGTTGTCCGGTTCGTGTCAAAATCTACAAATTTGAAGATTTTCTTATAAGTTTTCAAATTTAAATTTCGTTTGTCCTTTTGGGTTTATTTTGATGCATAGATGTTAGTTGTACAAGTTGATCGTTGTAAAAATTGATTTTTAGAAGCGAAACGAAAGAAAAAGGGGTGTTTGGTTCGTGTGAAATAAAAAGGAAAAAGAGGGTTTTTGTAATTTTGATGTTGTGGTCGTGATGGTTGAATAATATATGATGCTAGAATGCTTATTTTTTATAGTAGCTTGTATAGCTTATTCGAGCTTATTTTTAAGCTATTTCTTGGCTTATTTTGGGCTTATATGCCACGAACCACTTCCCAAAATCACTAGGAAAGTGATTTTGATTATTTTTTGTTATGGCGTATGTTGTGGACTATTTTTGAGGCTTCTGGTAGTAACCAAATGCGATACGTAGCTTATTAGCTTATTTTCAAGCTTAATATACGTATTTTGGAGTTTATGGACTCAAGCTTAATATACTTATTAGCTTATTAGCTTATAAGTCTATTTGAGTCGCGGCTTAATGGGAGGGTTTATTGTGGTCCGGATTATTTTTACATATAAGTATATACTTATATATGTAAACAGACTTTGGTTTTGGACTTAAATAATATTTTGAACTTATATATGTCCTACTAGACCCTTGTTGGGCCTTAAGGCCCAATAAGCGATATGTAATAGTTATGAGAATTTTGATGGACTTTTGAAAGTGGAAATATATTTACGAAGTGATGTTGAATGATATTTTGGAGAAAAAGTGTTGGTAAGCATTAAAGATTGAGATTTTAGAATTTTGTCTAAAAGTATCGAATTTGTGAAAATTGATGAAAATAAGATTTGAAACCTTGGAAAACGTTGTGTAAACGTACGGGTCATGTCGAAATTTCATAAAAAGTTTATACTTAGAAATTTTTCTAAAAACATGATTTTTGATTTTTAAATAATAAAATATTATTTTATTTATTTAATAAAATCACTAAAAGACAAAAAATATAA
>BQNB010159985.1:2255-14852 GCA_026074375.1 Tanacetum coccineum | reverse complement strand
CGTGGGATGTTGTTTGACATCTTGGTTCTCGAAGAAACAAACCGCTCTTGCTATATCCACTACCGAAGCCGAATACGTTATAACACCCCCATTTTGACATATATAGCAGCGGAAGCTAATCTGGGGTATTATTGGCAAAAGTAGTTAACGGTTCATGATAGCGGGGTATTAATGGCAAAAGTAAGAACTTAGGCAATAATATATCAGGATAGCATACAGTTGGAAAAACACTCGTATTCATGGTTTATAGCTTGTTTCCCCCTCGTGGGTTTATGAAAATATTAGAAGATTTAAAATGCGAGGCTATGAACTCACATTAACAGGGAAAATCTGATTGATGGCAAAAGTATATCAAGTGAAAGTAACAACCTCGTCACGCAACCTGGGGTAATATGTCAAGTCTTAGTGTGATGGTTTATGTTTTAAAACTTTATTAAGTTTAACGTATTACTTTGATTTATTAATTTATGGAAATATTGTATCACTGTTCGGGCCATCATAATTCAGAGGTCATGTAGTAAACGTTTGAGGAGCCAGGACACTTTAAATCGTAAATCCAGCAAACTCGTCAAAACGTATACCCAAATAAAACTCCTCACATGAAGCTCCCTAGTAACGTGATACGATAAAAATTTAAGTTTTGACGAACTGGGGGTAGGCCAGGTAGATCTTCAAGAAAAACTTCTGGGAATTCTCTGACTACTGGTATGTCTTCCAGTCGTTTTTCATCAGATTTCTTCTCCATTACTTGAGCTATGAAAACTTGACATCCCCTGGATATATACCTTTTGGTTTTTATACAAGATATGAGGCTTAGTCGAGTTTTACTTCGATCACCTCGGATGATTAAAGTTTTACCATCGATTGGGATGTGGACGACTTTCTCGTCACAGATGATTCTAGCATGATACTTGGATAACCAATCCATACCGATGACAACGTCGAACTACTAGTTAATCGGCATAAGATCAATTTCGAAAGGTTGGTTTAACAAGGTCAGAGTTGCACCCTGAATAACGGTATTATGAAATAGCGAGGTATAACGGGATTATAATTGTATTATATCATGAACAACTTGCCTTCATACTTTACATAGTTAAAATTTGACAAGTGTTGTTATTTATACCACACATCCCGTGGTTAGGTTCTAACAAAAACTATAACTAGAATCTAATCTAAAATAATTCTTAAGGTAGTCCGAGGGTCCTTTGTTTCTGCAGTTCCTGGTCTGATGGCCCACTTTGTTACAAGTCTGACATCTGACAGTACAAGGTCCTGTGTGATGTAGAGTGCATCTCTTACACAAAGGATAGGGTCCAACATACCCACGGTTTTTAGTTGGGGTAGCAGCATAGGCCCTGAAGGTTTCTTGCCTTCTATTCTGTTGTTGGTGGTGATCATTGTTGTGGTTGTCATTGTTGTTGTTACGGTCGTTTTGGTAGTTGTTGTTGTTGAAGGTTCTTCTATCATCAAACTTTCGTTTGTGATCATTGGTTCCCTGCACAGAATTGTGCCTTGTTACTTGATCCATTAACCTCTGGGTTATGTTAATGGCTTCCTCCAAAGTTTGAGGCTTTGAAGCGGTAACATTTCCTTCAATACTTCTGGGTAATCCTCCGATGAAGCTTCCTGGAGTTCTCGGACTTGTTGTCACCATGTTTGGCATAAGACTACTATTCCTGAATCTTCTAATGTAAGTTTTAATATCATTTCTTTTAACAGTCAGATTGTAAAATTCATCTTCCATTTTCCTGACTTCAGTTCGAGGACAATATTATTGTTAAGAGCCTTTTTAATTCAGTCCAAGTGATCTTATTGGATTGTTCTATTCTAATAGGTTGGGCGTACGCATTCTACCAGGACAAGGCATCATCAGTCAGGGTACCAGTAGCAAATGTCACTTTGTTTTCCTCGGCACATTTGCTATGAGAAAATACTGATTCGGTCCGTTCAAACCAGCGAATGAGGCCAACTACTCCTTCCCATACCATTGAAGTAGAAAGGTTGACAGCTTATGAACTCTTTATAGTTTCCTTTTTTGTTGCAGGAGTTCCAGTAGGTCCGGTGTTCCTGTTGGGATTACTAGTACTTGCCATTGTTGCAGCTTGTGCTTCTAGAGCCGCGGCAACACTGTCAGCAACTAGTTTCTTAATGGCAGCCTGAGTCATGGGTGGTGCTGCAGATGTTGATGTCCTCTTGGGAGCCATTCTATCAACATTTACAAAGATCAACAAAGAATAAGATGATATCACACAGTCATTGTTAAATTTCATACATAGTTGGCTATTGAAATATGTGAATATTGTATGATTTTTTTTGATTTCAAGGTTGCTTAACAAAAGTAATACACATCCTTTGGTATTACATTGCAGGATATAACAAAATTTTTTTAGAATTTAAGATTTCCAGGAATGAACACTTAAAGTAAGCAATGATCATTTGATTCTCGGGGGATGGTTCATTCCAGTGGTTGTGGTTGATCTCTAATGAGTTATCTAACTCTGCAAAGATAGACTCATCAAAGGGAAAATCTGGTGGTGGTGTAGTTGATCTCACCGGTGATGAAGATCCTACTGATGAGATGGAGATATTGGAATGGGTGATTCAACAGGAGTCTCAGTGTCTTTAGGTGGTGGAATCTCTTTGGGAGGAAAGAAATCTCGGGAATCAAACATTGGTGATAGTGGTAATACTGGAGATGGAGGCAAAACAGGCGGTGGATCAATAGGAGCTTGTGGTGGGATAGGTGGTTCATTAGCCGCTAGATTATATGGTCATCGTGAAAATGTGAGATAGCTAGCGGCCTTAAAGATACTTAGATAAATTATCTGAAGGATCAGGAGAGATGTTTCCCGGTGAGACTGAGAAATAGTCTGGTGAAGTCAGAGTATAGTCTGAAAAGTTAGAGGAAAAAGCATCCTCAATATCGGAAGTAGGATGGTTGGGAGAAGACATCACTCTGTTTAAACTAAACCCTTCGGTAAATTACTTAAGTTTATTTATATAATAGTATATCTAGTTTTGTTCTTTACATACTATTTGGGAGATGTAGTGGCACGGAAGACTTTCTTGGATAGAAAAAGAAAAGTAGTTATAGTTAAGGTTTTAACCTTGTTCTCTATAACCTTGGCTCTTGATACCAATCTGTAACACCCCCATTTTGACAAATATAGCTGCGGAAGCTAATCTGGGGTATTACTTCATAGTACAACAGTCATAATCATAGAAAATGAATCGTAAAGAGACGTTTTGGAAAATTTAGTTATCATACATTTATTCATCAGAGTTTTACAAAAGAGATGTCCCAAAATCTAGAAACATAAAGTTTGAATGATAACAATTTAGCCATCTTCAAGTCCGTGTCACTCCATGCCATAAGTTGCTCAATTTCCTGAGATAAACATGCTAAAAAGGTCAACACAATGGTTGAGTGAAATTCATAGGTTTATGTTAAAATAGTTGAGTATAAGTTTAATAAGTGGGTACGTTGTTATACCCCATAGATTTACTAATAATTGCATATTAATTATCTAGGAAAAAACGTATTATGCCCTAAGCTTCTGAAACCAAAACATTAACATAGAAATCACCTTAGTGACATTAGTGAGGAATAAATATCCTCGTGGAAAGGTAACTTGCCAAAGTTACTCATTATTATCAAATTTTAGGTATTGGTACCAAAAGTATAGGCACACCAACGGGAGTCGTCACACCCCGATAGATCTATCTACAATATTCGCGTTCACTCGCAAGTGACTAATGGTTATGATTAAGAAATATTGGCAGTAAAGGTGACTTAGGAAATAATAAATCAGGATAGCATACAGTTGGAAAAACACTCGTAATCATGGTTTATAGCATGTATCCCCCTCGCGGGTTTATGAAAACATTAGAAGATTTAAAATGCGAGGCTATGAACTCACCTTAACAGGGAAAATCTGATTGATGGAAAAAGTATATCAAGTGAAAGTAACGGCATCGTCACGTAACCTGGGGTAATATGTCAAGTTTTAGTGTGATGGTTTATTTATTAAAACTTCATAAAGTTTAACGTATTACTCACCTCGTCCCAAAACAAGTGTCCAGTTTGACCTTTTAGAGTCAAACTGGTTCAACTTTGACATTAAATATTTTTCTTTGTGTTATATAATATTTGATGAAAATTATACAAATAAAAATATCTTAAAACATAATTCATTCATATATTTTGCATCAAATATTATATAATACAAAAAAAAAATAGTTAAGGTCAAAGTTGAACTAGTTTAACTCTGAAAAGTAAAATGGACACTTATTTTGGGACGGAGGTAGTACTTTATTAATTTATGGAAATATTGTATCACTGTTTGGGCTATCATAATCTAGAGGCCATGTAGTATCATTTGAGGAGTTAGGACACTTTAAATCGTAAACCCAGCAAACTCGTCAAAACAAATACCCAAATGGAACCTTACATGGAAATTCCCATAGTAAGTGTTACGATAAAGATTTTTAAAGTTTCTTTCAAAAGTAGTCGATGTATGATTACGTTAAATATATAACGTAATTGTTTTATAATGCGTCGATCGATGATTAATAACGATTAATGTGTCGGGTTTTAATAAAATCGAGTTTTATAATATTAATATATATTTTTATAATTTATATAAAAATATTATATTTTATATTTTTAAGTTTGCAAAAATGGCAATATATACCCTCGATTTATAAACTTTTACAAGTTTAGTCCTTTATATATAAAGTATATATAATTAAAATCTTTAACTTTGAAACTTGGCAAGATAGGTCCTTATAATTATAAATTTGAAATAATGACATTTTCATCCCCTCTAGTTATAAATTTCAGAAAGTTACGATATATACCCCTATGCATGAAAACATTTGCAAATCAAGTCCAAAAAGCCATACAAGCTTATTTTAGGGTTCCAAATGATATTTGCAGGTTATAGCTTATTAGAATAAGATAAAATAAGATGTTCTAACATAACAAAAGTTTAGAAAAAGGATTCGTTAGCTAGAAAATCAAAACGGATCATTTTTAGGGTTTTAGTCAAAAACACATGGGTTTGAGGATTCAAGGCTTCAAACAAGAGTTTATATATGATCTTAAGAGTATTATGAACATTATAAAATAGATTATAAGCTTACTTGAGCTAAAATGGGTCGAAATGGGGTTTTTGGTTTCGTACGCCTAGTAACGACTTCAATGGCTTTTTCCTCTTGGTTCTTGGCTTCAATTCTGATCTTAGGGACTTCACTTGATCCTCCTTGGTCTGAGTTAGAACTCCATTTGAGTGGTGATGAGTTTTTGAGGTGTGATTTTAAAGAGTGTGTGTTTCGGCTATATATAGGGTTCGAAAACCATTAGTGCCCAAGTTTTACACCTTGGATGCCAAGAATACTTGGTGTAGGGATCAAGGGCTATCGAGTGATGACTAAGGAAGAGTATAGGGTAAGTAAGAAGAGCTAGAACTAGATATGATGAGGTATGGGGTAGTGGTGTAGCCGTGGCATACAAGAAGGGACAAGGAGGTGACAAGACAAACTTGGTGGCCAAGGGAGGTGATGAAGGTGTTTGTATGCTTGCTTGGTGACATGGTGGTGATGTCATAGAGGTGCTTGAGGTGCTAGGTTTCTAGCTTAGGTGTAAATGGGTCAAAAATGAAAGAAAAGGGTGTCGGGTTGGTTTTGGTTTCGGCTTAGGGTTTAGGGTTTTAATTCAAGTTAGGATTAGGGTTTAGGATAGTTTAAGGTTTAGGATTAAGGTTTAGGATTAAGATTAGGGTTTAGGATTAAGGTTTAGGGTTTAGTTTTAAGGTTTAGGGTTTAGTTTTAGGTTTAAAATGAAATTAGGGTTTTAGGGTTTCGTTTAGGGTTTAGGGTTTTAGATTAGGGTTTTAGGATGACTTAGGGTTTAGGTTTAGGGTTTAGGAGTCATGCATTAAGTGTTTGTACCTTGTGCTAAAGTGGTAGTAAGAAACTAAAGTGATTTAGGAGGTAAAATGACCTAGTTTGGTTTTCTTGCATTATTGACTTGTACATTAGGCTTTTGAAAGTTATAACTTGATTTAGGAGGGAAAGATATTCAAATGTTTTGCATTGTACATTTTTACACATGCTTGAAGGCTTGTACATTCATTTTATATGTATACATTACATATAATTAGGGTTTTAATATAAACATTAATGATTAAAGTCTATTTTGATATAACATTGTAAATGGTACGTTAAATGGGTAATGTACTTGGTAAAAATGATATTAAGATATAGACTTGACATATTAGGATGTTTACATGATATAAACATAGATATATATGCATTGGGGAGGATTGCTTGAACCCCCTACTGTTTAGTTTTTTTTATTTTTTACTTTAAGATGCAAGTTTACGTTTCATAATCGATTAAAGCAAAAATTTTTCCCTAAAAAGGTAGTAAAATAAATAGATGGATAATAAGTGAATCTAATTTAATAAGATGGATAAATTACATTGAGTAAAATTTACGAGTTTTATATACGTAATCGCGGGAAAGGCATGTCAACAAGCAACTATGGATGAAACAAGCACCATCAACTACGACTTAACGACTCTACGACGTTCCATCAGTGCGACACCAAAAGGGGCGAATTGATCATTAGCAAAACCGCGGTGCAAAACCTTCTCGTACCAGAAACACATCAAAGAGTACGTCACCTACTATTCTTTCGCGATAATGGTCCAAAAGGACAATATCTCAATCGAAAAATGGCCGTCCCGACAAGCAAAGATTCGCCCGACATCGCTCACTAAACCCTGTAAAAGTAAATCGTTTAATTATCTACGCCTTGGTTTAGGAATGATGGAACACATTCCATAAATCATATTATCCGTGTTCCACTCCGTGTCGTAGCAACTTGAATACTTCATCCGAAGTACTTTAAGCATTTTTAATTCGCGAAATGCAAATTAAAATGTCACTCCTCTTTGTCAAATTTTCGTTAAAAACTAAAATAAAAAACCCTTTACTGAGGGCGGCCCCCCAATATATTTAGGACCGCCAGAGATATGGGACCGGCCATCAGCGAGACCATAATATGGAACACTAAACAAAATTTATCAAACACAAAACCAAACACTTCCTTTTATTTGCTGCCACTGACGAACATACGCACAAAAACCCTCCCAAACTAAAATTCCACCCATAAAAACATCAATTGAAGATCAAAACAACACTAAAAATCAATCAACATCACAAAGATACATTATTTGTAATTCTTTCATCTATTTTCTTTCAATTAAGTCTAGAAGGTTCACGGTTTGGATGAAAACAAAAATTAAATTGGGGATGTTTGATTTTTCTTTATAATTTGTTACAATTAAAGACTACTAGGATACAATGTACAACTTAATATGCGTTAATGCCTTGTATTCCCGTAAACATAAGGATTTGCATACATTGTAAATTAAACAAAATATTGATTTTGTAAAGAACCCAAAACCCCAAATTTTTTGTTTTCAATTCACTAACTCACGTTACGAACACAATAAATTCGTTGTTATGCATTGGTCAATACAACCTAAAAACAGTTTTCAAACCACTTGCATATATGATCTCATGACAAATTTCGATATACATAACTCATATGTATTTTTTGACATTTTTGGATTGAGAACAATCAAATTAAGACATTTGGTAACTTTTAGATTTAAATTTAGGCGACGAGAGTTAATCGTTACTTTACTATCATATTTGTTGCATAGAGGCACAACTAGGAACTAACTCAAAACGTTAAGAACATGTAATAAATGATTAATAGATAGGCTTTTTCATGATCCTTCTAGGTACACTGCTTCGATTTACCGTGCTAGATCATCAAAAGACAAGAAACAACATACGCCCTTAATATCAAATGAGTATTTTAGTCAACCTTTGCTAAACACAAGTGCAAATCTTAAAAAATGATATTTCATGAGGGAAGTGTTGTAAGTCTAAAACTTCGAAAATATGAGTCATCTTCCATGCTAAGTTGAGTCAAATCGACTTGGATTGTTTGTAACATTACAACATAATTATACCTCATTTTGTTCTTGATTTTTATTGTCAACTCACTTTTACCTATAATCCTAAGGGTCAAAATGTTGTCAACTTTGTCATTCAAAATAAGTCATTCTCCCTCACTCTTGAGGAATTCGGTCAAATTCTAAAAATACCATTCAAAGGTCAAGCCTCTGCCACCGAAAGGTTGTCTCTTGACCATTTGTCAATAAGTGTTCCAAGTAGAGGTCTTTATAAAACCAAACCTCCATCTCCTAAAGTCATTAAGTACCTTATCCAAGTTCCACGACAAGGTCAAGAGACTCGTACCAAAAACAAGAAAACCATTATCGTTGGTGAAAACGAATTTTTAACCCGAGAGATTCAAACTCATATGAAACCTTGGGTTGAGATTATTCGTGAAAATGCATTTGTCTAGGAGGACATAGAGATCATGTCTTCGCTTGTCTTTGTCACATGCTTTATTGCATTGAGACATCCACTCCCTATAACCTAGCATTTTTCATTCTTAAAAGAATGGAAAAGACTCGATTCAAACCTAAGGAACTCTTACCTTATGGAATGCTCTTGACTAGGTTATTTAAACATGTCGTGTCCGTCTCTCCTGAGCTAGCATTTGATCATTGTCTCTTACATGATTGAGCCATGCATCCGCTCGCTCCTCACTATGAGCGAAAGACGCGAGCGGATCGAGGAAAGAAAAGACCTCGTGGGTCAAATGCTAGCTCTTCTTCCACCACTCAAAATCATCCCTCCTCATTTATTCCATTTGATCACATGGTTGACGAAAATGATGATGAATCATTTCACTCCAATTCATCTTCTCCCTCTCAACAATTTTCCCCTTCATCTAATGTTGCTTCTCGAGTCCGTCAAAATCCTTCTCATAAAAGTTATAACTTGAACACCCTTTTATCCGAAACCATAACTTTTCAAGCTCAACAACGAAATGCTTACTGAGACGAATTAAGGTCAATTTGACAAGCTCTCAAGAACATGATGGGAAGAAAAAGAAAGTAAAGATGTTGGCATAACTTCTAAGAAACTATTACTATTATTATTATCATCTCTCTTATCCAATACATTATATTTCTTTTTATAATTAGAACTAGAACAATGAATGATGACTTCTGAGTGTTAGGATGATCTTTAAAATAGTTTTATCATCCTATAAATGCTTTGCTAGTTGACAATTTGTGTTCTTATGTGAATTTTATTAAGACTTATTAAAATTTCATGCTTAAGATTAATGATTGATGCATTGTTACTTTAGAATTACTTGATTTTTTACCAGTATGAGATGTGATACTTCTGAGGGAGAAAACTGGGAAAAATTTGCTCTCTCCAGAAAACGGCCCCATAATTCATCAGGCGACCCTCTTATCATTCCGGAACCGCTCAACGATATGGGACCGCCCACAGGAGGGAACACAATTTTTTAAATGTTTCTCTTTTTTCGCATCTTTGTCCACCCTAGTCCTAGACTCTTGCTGGAACTTCCCTCTTTGAACACACAATTTCTTCAATCTTTATCTCTAACACCATGCTTTGCCATTTCCTTTTACATTTTTCATTATTTAAACCATCAATCTTCTTCATCATCACCATCTTCCTCATATTCTATTCTTATTTCACCCAAATGTCTTGCTCAAACCATCACCCAAACTTTTCGAGAAAACCAAAAATGTCGGTTCGTCAAGTATGAAAACGTAAGACACCTCTTCCAAAATCATCACCTACTTGTCATAATGACTCACCACCACCACCTCCAACTAACACTCCTCACTCTATCCCATCACCTATAAACTACCCACAAAGAGATCGAATTATTAATCAACTCCACACCATCTCCACACTCATCGATTCTCAAACTCCTACACCACCCTCTTCACCACACCCATTGGTTCCACCTTCTACTAATTCTCAAGTAGGGTGTCATGCTAGTTTTTGTCATTGTTGTAGGTACACCACCAACCACTTCCACTCATTAAGAAATGAAATTAATTTCATTCAATTCCTTGTCACCCGTCTCATACCTCAATCACAAGTCCATCACCATAATGATTCACCATCTCCATCATTCTCGCTCTTCAATTAATCACTCCCAAATGATTAATTTGCTCAAATAAATGTTCACTACCTTTTGGGTATCACATCTTATGAAGTCAGGAATCATCCACTTGTTTAATTTTATTGGATGCTCTAATTATGCTATATATGCTCTTCTTAGAATTTGAATGAACTTTATTTATGAGTTTCCAAAAGTGTGGATTATAATATTAAGATATTTGTCATGCTATATTGGCTTGCACTTATACTTCTAACCTTGTTGTGTAGCAAACAAATTATCGTAAGATCGATCCCTTGGTGCTCCGAACGAGAGGGAGCATACATCAAGGGGGAGTCTTTAATCGTTAATTTCTTTCTCTCTACTACAATTCGACTATCAACCTTTCTGGATTCGACAAAAAGGGGGAGAAATGGAATTAAACTCATTAGTAATTTATAAACCTCTAATTTTATATTAAATGAGTTTATATTTTGTCATCATCAAAAAATGGGAGATTGTTAATACAAATAATGTATAAAAACGTTATTTATATTTTTTGACCTCTTGATGTTTTGATAATAACAAAATGTAAAAACGTTTACGATAAAAATAAACGTTTATAAATTACTAACCGTAAAATTCTATTTCTAAGATTAATCACTTAAGGTATGGATAAACAAATCATTAAACATGATTAGTGATTAAGAAAATATTTTTCTTAAACCTTACATTTCTACAAAAGTGTTTTTATAAAAATATAAAAACAAAATATTTATTTATAAAAGAAATGTATTATTAAAATAATAAATTTGAAATCAGGTTTTTCCCTCTAAAATGGAAGGTTCTAAAACAGATAACACCTTCCCCACAAAAAGACAAAAAGAGGATCGTAGTCTATGGCAGCCCCCTAATATATTTGGGACCGCCAGGACCGTCGCTAGCACAACGACTCTTTTTGTGACCTATAAATACTGGGCCACCCCATCTGAAAAATAGAACCTCTTGCCACGAATTTTCTCAGATCTACTTTTCTCTCTTCTTTCTTTCTTTCTAAAACAGATATCTTAATCACTAACATACCTTGATCTTGTTTCAAGTGATTAATTCTTTCTTCCTCCCTTCTTCTTCTAATCAAGTGCAAGAGAAGAACAATCGTATTCTTCTACATACGAATTGTTATTAAGTGATCTCCTTCTTCCTCCTCAAGATCACAAGTCTTTATTATATTAACTTTGTGTTGTTGTGTAAATTGGATTGTGTGTAGATCCAATTGTGTAAATTGTGTATTTGTGATTTGGATTGTGTGTCAATCAAAGAGTATATATCTTGTGAGTGTGTAAAGACTTAGTGAAGTCTTAGATTGGTTCTAGCTAAGATTAGAGCTCGACATCTAGCTTAGTGTCGAAAAAGAAAGTAAGCGACGTGTAAACGGTTTCTCCGCCTAAAGGGAGCTTGTTGACATAGTGAAATCTCGAGTGGAGTACTCGGGGAGTGGAGTAGGAACAAAGAGGTGCTTCGTAGCCGAACCACTATAAATCTTGGTGTCTTGGTTTGATCGTTTCTTTCTCTATCTCTCTATATTGTTATTGTTTACTTAGTTCATTACATTAGATAGTTTAGTTGTGATTCATATTGTTGATTGATTAACAAATAACTCGAATCAAAGCATTTTATAAGCAAAGTTTTAAAACTGTCAAATTAACCGGTAAACTATTCAACCCCCCTTCTAGTTTCCTACAATACAAACTGCTAGATACTTTCCCGACCGTCACCATGATAAAGACACATAAATATTTACACAAACGTCTTGATCATTGATCAGAAACAACAACCTAAGTTGGCGTTCCCGTAACGGTCAACTTTCCATTCATCCCATACTTTACATACTTTTACAAGACAAGTGGCGATATCTACCACTTTATACAAAAATTTACATCGTTGATTTTTATACGTATCAACGAATAATCGATCCTTCAAATAATTCCATCGGTTTAAGCTTTTGCAAACCGATTATCTTCAATCTTTCCTCCTCTTTTTTTTGTTGCAATTTTCTAATTTTTTTATTTTTTTAAAACAATACATACTACGAATCTAAGTGTAATTCCACCCTCTTCACGATCATAATAACTCCGGATAATTTTGTAACACCCCCAAATTGGGTCGCAGCGGAATAAGGGTCCGGGGCGTGTTACTTCTCAGATCAATAACACAAGATATATATAGAACGACCAAAAAGTTATTTGAAAACGATACATTGGATTTAACAAAGTAATTGTTACATAAGCCCGAAGCTTAACTTGTTCACTTATTCAAAGTATAAAGATTTCTACCCCATAGTTATACAAAATGTATTGCGACAAAATCTTTATTGCATGATATCCCAATCAAAACCACCAATGTATCTCTTGTACCTCTTGCTTACTGATCCCCTGAAAAACATTGCTTTAAAACGTCAACAATAATGTTGGTGAATTCATAGGTTTGATAAATCATATATTGTAGGACCACAAGAT
>BQNB010159984.1:0-12602 GCA_026074375.1 Tanacetum coccineum | reverse complement strand
ACAATTCTTTGCAATAACTATATAAAATGGGTTAATAACATGGGATAAATGATGCTATAAAATAGACGTTATTTGATGTCATCAACAACACACATCCTTGCTCATATACGCAACATGGAGGATCATACCGAGCAAATCTCAGGGGTGTTTTCTGTTCTAATTTTTAATTTCCTGTTTTTCATGTTATACTTATACAACGAGAGCGTTGTATATTTCAAGTTGGGGGATGAGAATTAGAACACTTACTTGTCCTTATTTTTACAAATAATATGCCTAATTTATACTCAAATTTAAAAAAATCAGCATATTTTTGTGAAATTATTAGTTACATGACCCGCACACATAACCCTTATTGTAATATTGTGAGGATTTAGCCTTTCCGTTTCCCAATTTTTACCCAAATGCTACAAAAATATGAGTGTGCCGGTGACTGTAGTAAACTTTAGAACTTGGCTTGGTATACTACTCGAGACCACAATAATAAGTATTACTTTTGTAATTGGAGTGACATTTCTAAACTGGTAAATTTATAAGATTACACCAAAAAGCCTTTACATTATGTGATATTAACTAACTACACCGGGTAGTTAACCCCCATATAAACCCTATGTTTACTCTCATTTTTAGAGTAAGATATCCGTAGAAAAACCTGCTGAGTCATTCCTTTCTTTGGTTACACCCCAAATTTATTTCGTTACACCTTTACACCTTAGCCTTCCCTATAGATTAAGTCCTTAATCGGTTGCTAGTTGCCTTTGTGTAAAACTATGTATTTCCTGTCGTGCTATGCATATTTCTCATCTTTGGTTAGGTCGGGAAAATTGCACAATGCAATGGGAATGTGAAAGTGGTAGTTTTATTTTCTGTGTGTTTACTACGTTCACAATTATGATCGAATATTACTTATTCAGATTTATCATGTTCATGAAGTGGTGAAATTTTACACCCAATTCCGTTTTTCAGTATTAGTAAAAAAATCGAAAAAACAGAAAAATACAAAAAAGATGGTAGAAAGTAAAGTTTGTGAGATAATCGGTTCGCCCAAACTTAACCGATTTTATTATTTATGTGATCGTTTATTCGTTGGTACGTGTTATAAACCAACGATGTAAAGTTTTGTTGTATTAGAGTTGGTACGTAATATAAACCAACTATGTATCTTTTGTAAAGTGGTAGATATCAGAACTATTGTTGTATATTATATTATAAATGATTAGGAGTTGGCCATTACGGGAACGCCAACTAGGTTGTTTTCGAAAGATGATAGAGGCATCTTTATATCTTTTCATAAGGACGGTCGAGGAATGTAACTAGCAACATTGTTCCTTATTTGTTTGGACTTAATCTATTTGTTTTGTTTTATTTTACACCAATTGTATCTTTACCTTGCCTAATCCCTATCCGTTGGTCTTACTCGAATGAGGGAGTGAGCAATCTGTTAGCCTCAAAATATTGAGTCGAACATGAAGTTCGTCCATTATGTATTTTAGTCTCGGTCAATCAATTAGTTAACGTTGTAATAGGAAAGTATCAAGAATCGGGCTCGATAGTTAATCTAATATTGTATATGTTTCGGGTTTAATCCCAAGCAAAACCCGAGCCCGGGTCCTAGTCAAATATCCCGGACGTCACTTAATGTGTCGGGGTATTTAAGTAACTTTTCCACCTAGGAAAAGTTAGTTGATTTCATTTATAATATTTCATTTTTCTATATTCTCTCTCAACTCTCTCACTAGTTTCTTTCTCTAGAAATCAACTCTCTCTATTTTCTAGCTCGATTCGTGGTTGTTATATGAAGTGGAAGTGTTAATCGGGATCCTACAATTGGCATCAGAGCTACGTGTGGATTCGTGGTTGATTATTGTGGTTAAATAAGCTCAAATTCGTGGCTTATTTTGTTTGAAAAATAGCAAGAAAAAAAATCAAAGTTTGATCTTTGTTTGTGGTTAAAGGTGTTAAAGATTTGTACTTTCGGGCTTAGATCTATCCCTTGCATCATTACTACAAGTGTTTACATATTTCGTTAGCTTTCAAGAAAGTTTGATGATTTTTTTTCTTGGTGGGTGTTTTGACTAAACTCAAAAGGGTGTTTGTTCTTGATTGCGTTTTGCCTTTGCGTTTTGGTTATTGCGTTTTGGTTATGCGTTTTGCCTTTGTCTTAAGGTTGGGTTTTGCTCATTGTGTTTTGTCTCAAGGTTGCGTTTTGTCTCTTTACTGCGTTTTGTCTAAAGAAGATTGCGTTTTGTCCATTGAAAACCCTTGTTTTGAAAACCTAATTTCCTAAAAAAACCCTTGTTTTGTCCATTGAAAACCCTCTTCACTACGGTAAGTTCGATCCGCGCATCAGGTGGTATTTGACCAAATTTGGGAATCTATTAATCATTGTAATCATTGTCTAATCAAAACATGACATCAAGACAAACAAACTTGAAGGACTTTGGACTTTAGTTCGAACTATGAGGACACATAATCAATTCACAACAAACAAACCTTAAACACAATCAATTACTCACTCATGGTTTTCTATTGATTTTGTAAAATCCCGTTAAACTCTTTATCGGTTTTAATCATAGACTTGTAAAACCCCGTGATCGATAATTGTATTCAAAACTACATCACATCCACTTAAGATCCAACAAATCTTTTTCACTTCAATTCACGATAAAATGGAAAATAAAGATACCTTATCTTCGTGTTCGGAATCAGAAGAACAACAAATGCAACTAATTCAAGACAAATCAAAAGAAAGTTGCATGGTATCTTTTCAACGACTTCATTCACACCTCAAGCGTCTTTCAAACAACGACTTAAAAGGAAGTCGAACCGAGAATGGATTCGGACGCGCGTTTGCAACACTCTTTGGTCAAGATTTTGAGACTTTTACAGGCACGATGTTCCTAAACATGGATCAACTTCAAAAGCAACTTGATAACAACGAATTTCAAGAGATTGGATCCATGGCTTCTTTTAAAGTTCTCGAGACACAGTTTCAGATGTTCATCAAGTCAAAGATTTATTTGAATGATGAATATATTGTAATGACACGCAACTACTTTCTACAATACACTCAACTTGATATTCCAGAATTCCGTGAGACACTGGTCCAATTCATGGAATATGTCAAAAAGTCGATTGATGAAAGAGCACTGCATAAAAGAGAGCATGACAGCAGGGTGAATGAAAGACAGACGCAGACGACAATGGAAAAGGTTGATACGAGTAAAGAATTGGATGCTAGTTCAGTTATCATTAAAAGCAATGGGACAGAATCACAAGAGCAGGATACAAGCAGCAGATCAGGGAATGATGCACATGTTGATGATGCAGATATCAGACCCATATATGATGAAGAGCCAAAGGCTGAGGTACAAATGACTACTAATAATAATGTATCTGCTAAAGGACAACAACATACTGAGCAACCTGAATTCATTAATGAAGGAGAGGTTGACCAGAATGCTGATCAATGTTATGACACACGTCCTTTGCCTGCTAAATTAACTGATAACAGGACAACTGAACTCTCAAATCAATTACTCGAGTCTGAAAATGTTTGTCTCAAAAAGATTGTTGCCCAGTGTCAAAAAGATTTTGCAAAACTCGAAGCACATTGTATTAATCTCTTGAACTACAAATGAAAACAGTGTTTTAAAATCAGCAACAAAGACCATTTTATAAAAGAAAAAGTATTTGAAGCCAAAGTTTAAATATGATATAGATGAAACTGAAACAATAAACATCGAATTAGAACATAAGGGTGGCTAATATACTTGCAAAATGGAATGAGAAGTTACATAAGGAAAAAGAGCACTTGAAACAGACTTACAAAGTTCTTTTTTGATTCTATCAAAAGGACACGAGTTCAGACCAAAGATCATAATGACTCTTTAATGGCACAACTGAAAAAAAAGTCTAATGAATATGTTGATGTACTAGCTCAGATTCAGAAAAAGGGGTTTGCAATTGCAGCATTAAAAAATGAGTTAAGGAAACTAACAGGAAATAGTGTGAATACTAAGTTTGCAAAACCATCAATCTTGGGGAAACCAGTTTTACAACCACATAGAAACCAGTTCGTTGTTAGACAACCGACTGCGTTTAAATCTGAACGACCTAAAATTTCAAAAGAACATTTTGCCTCCCAAGTTGATGTGAGTAACGATTTGTCAAAACCAGTCACTACACATTATCTGCCTAAGAGAAGAGAATCTGCCCCTGCAAAACCTCATTACATGATTGAAACTAGCTCATCTAGGTATAACTCAAACGACATTGTTCATAATCACTACCTAGAGGAGGCTAAGAAAAAGACACAAGAACACTCTAGGATCCCTAGAAATTTTTCTAACACCAAACATTTGTTGCATCGACATGTCAGCAAATGAGTCTTTTATTGCAATCATGACGCTTGTGTAATAAAATTCCTGAAAGAAGTCAACTCACGTGCTAAGGTTCCATCCAATAAGAAAACGAACAGAAACAAACCCGTAGAGCAAATAAGGGTTGCAACGAAACCAAATAGACAGATCCCAACAGGACATAGGTTTTCAATAAAAAGGACTTCTACTGTGCATGAGAAAACAACAAGTCCTAGATCCCTTGTCTATGTGGCAACCAATGGTATAAATTCTCAAGACTGATTTGTCTTTGATGGGTTCCAACCTGAAAGATATCACCTTCTAGCACACAAAGGTTGACAGTGAACCCCCAAAATGGATCAAAGAAGATATCACTAACCAATGTGAAAGGGAACAAGCTCTTGATGTTTTAGTGCAGGTACTCTCTAAAGTACAGGTAACACGTTCGATCCAAAAAGGCAGACTCAGAGTTTGGTTGCGGAAAAGACAGATATCTCAAAAAACAGGGCTTCAAGGAATTTTGATATGATGGTCGACAAATGGCGTCTGCTGAAAATAACACTTCAGGCCCCGTTCCTCAATGTACAAATGACGTCTGTTCACATCAGTTCAGGCCTCTTTCTTCATCATGTTGACGTTTGAACAACGCAGTTTAAGCCTCGTTCTTCATCAAATGACTTATGATCATAACCGTTCAGAACTCGGAATTCAAGACCACAGCAATGAACAGTCAAGTTCAAAGCTGGTTCCAAAAGTTGTTCCTTAAGCAAACAAGATAGCTACATCACGACAAGAGTTGGAATTACTATTCCACCATCACATAGCAATGCTGAGGACAACAGGTAAATATATAAATACAAAATCTAAAAAATAGAAAATTTCCAAAAAGAATCTTCTCGACATGTCTCTTGGAATCGATAACATTTACGTGCTTAGAAATGTCGATTAACATTGACATGTGTGTGTAAATGAAGTTCGAACGAGAGTTTGCAAATAGTTTCAAAACATGTCATTTCTAATTTTTTTCATAAGCTTATTTGCAAAATACAGTAACATAACCCAAACTTCATATAAAGGAAGGTTTATAACTTATCCTCACAACGAGAAAATTAACGTTTCTCGGTCTTGAGCTGTTCTTACAAGACATTCAATGTTTTAAGCTCAAGAAAAAGGATAGTGTACGTATTAGTGCGCTTACCCTTACCATTAGAAGAGAAGTCCTCTAACATTTGGTTTTTCAAAAGGTTAAACACGATTTTTTCAAGAATTTCTCGATGACAATTCATAATCTTTCAAAATTTGGTTCTACACTCCAACCCTCACAATTTTTCAAAAGACAACAATTTTTCAATTGTATCCCTATTTTTTGAGGGGAGTTTTCGAAACCAAAGCTTTAATGTTTTTGGATACATCAACAACGTACAATTCTTAAGTATCCAAAACATAATCAAAATGTTCCAAACCATTTTATAAATAAAAACAGCTGATAATATTTTCTCCCACAAGATTTTTCAAGACATATTTTAATCACAAGGTATTTCAAAAACTAAGTGTTTATTATTTAAAATAAGGGGAGAAAATGTAATTAAAATATGATCTAATCGACTCAATGTGCTAAACAGTAAGAAAAGGTTTTATGGTTTGATCTTATACCCAACAACATCTTAATTTCACGACGATTCTAAAGTAATAAGGTGGTTAGGTTAGGAATCAATCCTATGATCCAACCAGAACCGGAGGATCTACCCAAGGATAATCCAAAGTTAGAAATAGCAGTCCTTAGGTATGATTGGAGATGAATGTATATGGGAATAATGCCGACTAAGATTGAGCTAACACTAGAACAATCACAACAAGGTGTTAGTAATGACGTCTTGGTAAGCATTGAAGGCATTGAAGAATTAAAAAGAAATGTATGGATAAAGGGTGTAAACAAAGAAGCCCTCCACATAACTTAAGGCAGAAACCGGGTCAATACATATGCTGTCAGAATCACAAGTTGATTGCTGACATTGAAAACGACATCATGGACCCAGTGATGCAATGCACAACCCTTCCCAGCCATTCGGGTTTCTCTCTACAGAAACTTGTCTCATTTGTCACGGAGATACACACGTTATCTATTGACATCTCACTCCAAGATCGTTGATATTGAATAGGTGGCAATCTACTCCAGCCTCCGAGTACTAAAACCAAAATGCACTAATCGAGTCTAGAGCCAAGAGATCAATCTAAATCTCGTCAGGTCACATTCCATTACAAACAATTGTTGAACATCATCAAGTTTACAAGATTATTACCAATAGTCCAACACATATCCTATGTGAAATTTTGCAAGAACCTCAGAGTGTAAACAATTGATACACAATGAAGATAAAAATTCCTTTCATGAGTCCCCCTCAAAAAAGCTCCGTAGGTTGACTTGCGAGAATCTATATGAATCACTCTTGTGACAACTGGATATCGATTTTTGGTCCAGTACATAGGATTGACGGTTGACTGAATTTTGATAAAAATATTAAAACTCCCGATGTGATATACAACAAACGCTTTTACAGTAATATTCGATTTGATTTACAAAAAAATCAATTTCTCTATCACACTAGAAGTAAACCTGCAGGTTAAAACATGGTTGACAATATCCCAATCAACCAAATCGGATCAATACCACATGTTCATGCTCATTCTACAAAGACAAACTATCATGAAAGCTCAAAATTTAAAGACAAAGACTTCCGTAAACTCTGATTTGAAGCTTTCAAGATGAGGCATAGTATGAGAATGTTGGCCAAAGACACAAGATCGCAAGATGGCATAGACGATAAAGACAACGACAAAGGCTCAAAGTCAAGATCGTAAAGCATGAAGGAACAAGCATACAACAAAGAACAAAGAGAAAGACCAAGACCACATGAGCTTAACGAAAAAAGCAATCTCATTGATCTCATGAAGGAGTGTCATTAATGAACTCACTTTGGAGGAGATTGTTAGCCTCAAAATATTGAGTCGAACATGAAGTTCGTCCATTATGTATTTTAGTCTCAGTCAATCAATTAGTTAACGTTGTAATAGGAAAGTATCGGGAATCGGGCTCGATAGTTAATCTAATATTGTATATATTTCGGGTTTAATCCTAAGCAAAACCCGAGCCCGGGTCCTAGTCAAATATCCTGAACGTCACTTAATGTGTCGGGGTATTTAAGTAACTTTTCCACCTAGGAAAAGTTAGTTGATTTCATTTATAATATTTCACTTTTCTATATTCTCTCTTAACTCTCTCACTAGTTTCTCTCTCTAGAAATCAACTCTCTCTATTTTCTAGCTCGATTCGTGGTTGTTATATGAGGTGGAAGTGTTAATCGGGATCCTACACAATCACATATGTGTCATCCATTGTTATGGATGTGTATGCGTAGTTTTGTTGCCATTGTTGTTTTATTACTATTGGAGAAAGATTAGAAGATCCCTACCCTATATCATTCTTTATCCTAACCTTTGGTTTTATTCGAATGGGGATCTGAGCAATCATATATATTTATTTCATCGTTATGGATGTATATATATGTTTACTACTATTGGTAAAGATTACTTGGTCCTATTCTTTAGCTTATTCGAGTTAGGGAGTGAGCAATTGCAAGTGTCACGGTCATGGATTTGGGCGTGCATTTGTGATTTTGTCGCCTTTTATGGAATATTGGTATCGATAGAGATTTAAAAGAATGATCAAACTCTTAAACCTTAACCCAAGCTTATGATAGAATACTCGTCATGACCGAGCTTATGATAGAATATTCACCATGACCGAGCAATTGAGCGAATTAGTTAGATGCTACCACATAGATTAGTTGAGTGATTTAAGTGTTTTCATTTTCCCTATTCCTAAGTTGTTTGGTTGTGTACTAGTAATTAAACGAAAAAATTGCTTTAAGGAAATATCTTGAACCTTGGTTTGGGATACATTTTCATAATTTTTCTAAAGTCTACTTGAGGACAAGTAGGATTCAAGTGAGGGGGGGGGGGGGTATTTGATGACATCAAATAATGTCTATTTTATAGCATCATTTATCCTAACTAAATTGCTTGTTTTACATTATTTATGCATGAATTGGTACTTAATTGCTTATATATGATTTGAAGTAATTATCAAGCAAAGAGTGAAAGTTGATCAAAAGGGAACGTATTTTGTAGCTTAAACGAAGAAATCATGAAGAGCACTGTTCTGACAACCTATACGCCGTACCCATCAAGGAAGATACCATGTATATATACTTGACACTTGACTCAGCAACCACAAAGAAGAGATCTATACGCCGTATCCAGATGAAGCCATACGCCGTATTGGATTGCGAGTCATGGAATATTTTAGAATATAATAATCATGGTCCCCACGCCAAGAAACCCCAATACGTCGTATTGAGCCTCTTCAATACGGCGTATCGATCGAATTCCAGTCTCTATAAATACCGAACCCTATTACGAATTTTAGGTATGCAATGGAGCCTTTTAGAGGCTAATTAATTCAGTAACCACCAAGTTCGATTTTTATAAGAAAAGAGAAGCCACGAAGGTCTTGCAACGCAATTCAATCCATAGGAAATCCTTGTAATTTCTATACTCTAAATACGCGTTCGATGCTGGTATCGTGGTTTATAGTTTTCTTTACCTTAATCGTTCATCTATGACATTTGTATAGTTACAATGGCTATTGGCTAACACCTTTAGGTATTATCTATGTTTATGAAGATTTAACGTTTGGTTTATGTTTATTTTGATTGCGTCTTATTTGTTGTGTGTTGTTTTATGTTTATCAATATATACTCGTTTATTTGCTTAAGTATGCGACCTATCATTCAACTAGATCTAGGAATACAAATAGAGCATTAGCTAGATGACGGGATAGCTCTCCATATCTGCAATTTATATATCTAGAGTAATATGATCACAAATATTGACCTGTCTTTGCCTTTGGTTTAGTGAACAAGTTGGACTAACAGGTGACCTAGGATCAACAAATAACGTTCTGATCCTTGGTTAAATATCTGGACAGTGGACTACTAGTATATAAAGAGCCGTTAAGCAGTAAGTGAGTAAGTCTCGATGAGCTAGGATTCAGTAAGATCACCATTATTGTCTCCCAAGTTAGATTATAATCAACCACGATTGCTTTATGTGGATGTGGTTAACTGTGACAGAATTGCCATGTCTAGGTTTTAGGAAGAAGTACCGCCTAAATCTAGGAATGATATATCAACAACGGGATAAGACAATCATTGCACTTATAAACTAAAACATGCGTTTTATTAGATTAAATATGGTTAATACATTTTCCTTACAATAGGCTTGACGGCTTCTCTATATTCTAAATATCAGCTTGTGTGTGTTAATCGGCCAATCTCAGTCTAGGTAAACCAAAACTCTTGCCAGTCTCTTAGGCTGAAAACCTCCCTTTTTACGTTAGTTTAGGTTTAACTTAGGTATAACATAGAATAAATTATGACTAACTTAGGTAACTAAAATACTGGTAGACCTAAGTATTAACACTTGCTCTTAGTGATCGACACCCTACTTACCAACGAAGCTACAACTGATCGGGTACACTGCTCGTTAGTGTTGTTTTATGTAAAGTTGGCAAAATATAAATAGTAAAACTTGATAATAAATTACCTACGTACAACGACACGCATCAGTACTAGAGGCTAACGTTCCATTAGACATATTTCCCCTAGATATATTCTGTCCCAAATTACCATTCCCATTACCAAAGGACTGACCACCAGTAGTATTATCATTCACGCCGAGTTTTGCCAAAATCCCTTGCAAGGTCCGCATATCATTAGATCACAAATTATTTGATGATGTAACATTAGAACGAGAGAAATTATTCGACCCCAAAGAGTGACAACTAATATACAATGAATACAACTAATAGGAACATCACTTTTCACACACTTGGATAATTGTGTGATTGGTGAAGACCTTACCATGCTCGTATGTTCCTTAACGAATGACATGGCTATTTTTGTAATTTGTACTCGTTCATGCTTATCATTACCCGCACCTACAACTAGTACCTCGCTCATAGTCTCCATTGCAGCCCAAATCAGATTCTATAACATCTATACCACTTTTCAAATATTTTTTGCAGCCCCAAGACTGCTAACATTCTACACCAACATCAATCCCAAGCATGTGAGCTCCTTATTCTCCATTAGAGCTTCCAAAACAGAATTTCAAGCTACTATATTTTTATCAAGATGAACATCACCTCTCTTCAATCCAGTTTGGTCAACCCGGGAACTACAAAATTCGGCCTCCGACCACCATAATCAGCCACAAGCACATGAGGTCCTACATCATTAGATGATTCCGCTTGGGACACATGATGAGCACACTACAAGAAAAATGTATCAAGCAACGGGGTTTTCCCCGAGGACACATTATCATTGGGGAAACGCACTAAACGACAAAAAGGCTGTGTGATATTCATTAACCGCGGGCACTTTCGTTTGACAATTTGACCAAAATTTTCCCTGAGGACATGTCTCCGGGAAACTTTTGTTTAACTTTAACCAACAAAGTGACCAAATATACTAACAAAAATTTTGGCGGTAAGTTTTCCAGCCAAAGTTTTCCCAAGGACATGTCCTCGGGATAAACTTTGACTAACTTTGACCGTGTTTAACTCGTTTCATTAGTAGTAATGACAATGTGCGGGTGCCGTGTCCTTTTTTTCCTGACGACATGTCCTCGGGGAAATGTTTAACCATATAGTTTACCTTGTTTAGCTTTTAATTCGTGTAATTAACTGTGACTATATCCCAGTGGTGTTAAACCACATAGTCGTGTCAATGATAAAATAACCAAAATAACTGTTATATCATCAAACCGAACGGTGTTAAACCATAAAGCCACTTGTCATTTCCAAACTTTCTAGGTGGTTCAGAAGCTTTTGAAACTCTTACTAAGTTTTGTTACGCTATCAAATTCGAGCTAAATTAGTATAATGTTGTTGCAATACGTACGTTGCGCAGTCTTAAACCAACAAAGAAGTAAAACATACAAATTACATTACAAATTGATAAACTTTCAAACATTAAAACATTTACATTACGAATCGATAAAAGTTTGAACACTAAACCATACGAATTACATTCCAAATGCTAAATTTCTTTGGCTAAATGACAAACTACTCCAAACTAATTTTTCCTATGTCATTATAAAGCTCGTGAAGTGGTGCAGTTGAATCCAATGTATGGTTCTCGGGATACATTTCCATTTATGATGTTGCCTCAAATACTTATCAAGAACATGTAGTTTGAGCACTCTTCATTTATAGAAGGCCTCGAAGAATATCTTGGAGGTATTTAAGGTCCAGGAGAATAACTTGGAGTCGTTGAAGCTCCAGGAGAACCGGCCAGTAGACAAACTCGTTTCTCTTTTCATAAAAAATTTTTACATCCAAAATCATTTTCTCGAGGCTGTTAAAGAATTAAGAAAATAATTTTTAACAACTAACCAAATTATTTATATATTACAAAAATAAAAAAAATGTAGTTGTTCACCTTTGATAAAGGACATGCATAATATAGTTTACCACCGAGGTGAGGTTGATGCGATTCTTGCACAACTGCATTTACTCGTTCACACGGAAACGTAAAAGCTTCATATGGCACCATGTTCATAATAGCAGTGTGTATGTTGGTGGTTGTGATGATAAGAGTGTGTGATGTGTTGGTGGTTGTGAGGATAAGAGTTAATCAGATTTGCATTTAAGGTAAAAAAGAGCTTTTACCGGGAACTTTTGGCGCCAATTTTATGAGGATAAGAGTTAACCAGGTTCTGGTGTCCATAAAAATGGCAGGAACTTTTAGCGCCAAGTTTGTTTTATAACAATATCACCTCGACTCATCCGTTTAACATATCTTGTATAACGATATCACCTCAACTCATCCGTTTAACAAGTCTTATATAAAGATATCACCTCGACTCATCCGTTTAACATGTCTCGTATAATGATATCACCTCAACTTATCGGTTTAATATCTCTTGGGGGAATGTTGATTGAAAACGCTAAATTTCCAGAGGCAATTAGAGAACAAAAGTTGGAACCACGTGCGGATGGAACCCTGTGCCTCAATGGCAGGAGCTGGTTACCTTGTTATGGCAAAATGTACCAAGACATGAAGAAGCTATATTGGTGGCCCAACATGAAAGCCGACATAGCCACTTATGTTAGCAAGTGTT
>BQNB010159983.1:0-14852 GCA_026074375.1 Tanacetum coccineum | reverse complement strand
TTTACGTTTTATGCTTACGTGTTTAATTGTCATTTCTTGCTTACCTGTTTTTGTATATTTATCTACTTGTCATTTATTTTTAGTTGTATTTAGGAATCCAAATCAAAATCATTTTAAACCATTCAAAACGCGCGATTACGGACTTAACCGATTTTCAATTCACACTTCGTCGAGGGAAAACGACCCGGGAGGTTTTTGAGACTACTTTGGTTAAAAGTTCATTTCTCAAACCCGACGGAAAATGCTTACTATACTATTATTTGATATAATCCTTATATACTATATAATTACATATAGCGTGTTTGGACTTGTATTATGGAGTTTAAAGGGAGAAGTTTATGAGGCAGATGTTATGATCTTGCCATTATGTGGATGTGAAATGGTGTTAAGAATCCAGTGGCTGGCCACATTGGGAATCATTCAGTTTGATTTTAAGAAACTGGTGATGAAGTTCGTTTTCAACGGGCAAAGGTACACCACAATATGCTTTGTAGTGAATGCAGGGTAAACATGTGATCAGTTCTTTGAGTCAAATGGGGACTGAAATATCTTCAATGGTATGTGTATCTATCTAGCTACTTTGATGCAGATGACGAGGAAAAATACTCACCTTAACCCTCAGATCTAAACACTCCTTAAGAATTTTACCACAATTTTGTTTGAACCTAAGGAATTACCACCTAATATATCTCATGACCACACTATACCACTTGTACCAGATGCTCCTCCTATTAACATCAGGCCTTAGACATCCACCAGTACAAAAGGATGCAATTGAACTCATGTTCAAAGAGTTATTTAAAGCTAGAACCATAAGAAACAGCCAAAGCTCTTTCTCTTCACCCATTATCATGGTTAAGAAGAAAGATGGAACATGAAGGATGTGTGTGGATTATAGACAGCTTAACAAGTATACAATCAAAGGCAAGTTTCCAATACTAGTCATTTAGGAATTGTTGGATGAACTGAGTGGAGCAAAAGTGTTTTCAAAGTTGTAGTTGAGATCAGGCCACCACCAGATTAGGATGAATGAGGTTGATATACACAAGACTGCTTTTAGAACTCATGAGGAACACTATGAGTTTTTGGTGATGCCTTTTGGGTTAATCAATGCACCTTCTACTTTCCTAGACCTTATGAATGCAGTGTTTAAGCTTTACTTGAGAAAGTTTATGCTTGTATTCTTTGATGATATATTGATATACAACAAGAGTGAAGAAAATCACTGGAAGCATTTACATATAGTATTGCAGACTATGTAGTTGAACACCTTGTTTGCTAAGTTGAGTAAGTGCTCATTTGTAGTCTATAAGGTGGAATACTTAATTCATATTATCTCTGCTGAAGGAGTTTCAATTGACCCCTTAAAAATACAAGGATTGGAACAGTGGCATGTACCTCAAAGAGTTTAGCAGCTAAGGGGTTTTTGGGCTTAGCAGGATATTATAAGAAGTTCATCACGAACTATGCTTAGATCAGCAAGCCACTTATAATCAATTCAAGGCACTTTTACCCACGCAAGCTAATTAACAAAAGATAAAAGAGTGGTCGAACCATATATAAGAAAACTGTATTAACCATTATTAATCCGATTAGAACGTTGGTTTGTTTATTTAGTGCAATGTTTTTCTTCTCTCGATGTGGCATATCATTCTTAAGACTTAGGCGTTACATCATCCTAAGACCTAGACACGTTAATTCTGTCACAATTAAAGAAATACGCACAATAAAGCATCCTTATTTGCTGATTATAATCTATCTTAGGGATTAAAGCAATGGTGATCTTGTTAAACCCTAGCTCATAGAGACTTTACCCACTTACCGCTTAATGGCAATTTATACACTAGTAGTCCACTTGTCCAACTATCCAATGGAATCAGAACATTACTTGTTGAATTATCTAGGTCACCTGCTAGTCAACACGATCAATAAACCATTGGCAATATCTAAATAACTAGTTAAGCCCGAAGCGTATTCTAGACACAAACTTAGAAGGACAATATTTGTGGAACTATGATTCTAGATGTATAAATTACTATATGGAGAGCTATCCCAGACTCTAGATCTACTTGGTCCACTTTACTAGATCTAGTTGAATGATAGGTCGCATACAAAAGCACGTAAACAAGTATAAATTGATAAACATAAACAAGCACTCAACGATATAATGAATTCAGATAAAACAAATACCAAAACATTCAAATTTCATAATAAGGGCTAATACCCGTAGTTATTAGCCTTCAAACATCATAATAAATACAAGAGTAATTATTTAGCCAAGGTAAACTAACCGAGTAAACGAATGATACCAAAAACACAACGATTACTAAAGTATATGGAATTACACGTTGCCTTCTATGGAATTGAATACGTTGTTCGACCTCTTATGCTCTTTTTCTCCTCTAAAAATTGACTTGTGTGGTTTAGGTATCAAGAATATGATTTAGCACACTTAAAACTCATTTTTGAGTTTTGTATTTATAGGGTCTGGAAGTCGGTTGGATACGGCGTATCCAAGAGTTGGATACGGCATATTGGGGATTTCTTGGAGTAGGGACCACGCTTGATATCTTCCAGAATATTATATTGATTTCATATCTTGAATACGGCGTATTGAGTCCTCTGGATACGGCGTATTGATCTTTATTCCTGAGTGGTCTTTGGTGAGTGCAGGCATGGATACGCTGTATCTTCCTTGATGGATACGGCATATTGGTCTTCAGAATAGTAATCTTCAAAATATCTTCATTTAAGCTCCAGAATGCGCGCCTTTTGTTAACCTTCACCAATTACTCTATAATTACTGCAATTCTCAAATATAAACGATTAAGTAACAATTCTTTGCAATAACTGTACAAAATGGGTTAATAACACGAGATAAATGATGCTATAAAATAGACGTTATTCGATTGTCCTCAAATATTCTCCCCACATTGACATCCGACTTGTCTTAAGTAGCCTTTAGAAGTTTATAAAAATGTATCCCTAAGGATATTTTCTGTTAAAGCACTTTTTCAATCTATTACAAGTACACAACCAAACACCTCATGAAATAGGAAGATGAAAACACTCAAATCACTCACTAATTTATGGGTAACATGTAAAACTAATTCGCTCAATTGCTCGGTCATGACAAGTATTCTATCATAAGCTTGGCAATGATACACATCTTCACCACTAAAGCTAAAGAGTAACAAGTTTATAAAGGTAAATATGGGTTTTTGTATAGAAAGGCGTACGGTTTGATCATACTACAATGTTTCACCAGAAGTATCACTCCAACAAGGCAGCTGAAGCACACATTACAGGCCCGGAACGCCGGTTATTGACTTGTGTGTTGATCACATCCCCATTCGAATTTAACTAACGGTTAGGATGAAGAATGATATAGGGTAGGAACCTTCTAACTTTCACAAAAAGTCATAAACCAACGAGGCAGCTAAGATATGCATACATGGCCGTAATGACAGAATAGACATGCACGCTCGAACAAGTCCTCATTCGCGTAAAATGAGCGGCTAATCATCAAGTGAGAGGGAAGTAAATTGTTGTTAAATAAAAATCAAGAAACAAATAGATTAAGACTTAAGATACAAGTTGCTAGACATTTATTTCACGACCGTTACCATGATAAAGACACAACTATTTACAACGTCTTAATCATAGATAAAAACAACAACCTAAGTTGGCGTTCCCGTAATGGTCAACTTCCTAATCTTCCCAAAACTTTACATACTCTACAAGGCAAGTGGCGATATCTTCCACTTTGTACAATACTCTACATCGTTGATTTTTTAGACGTATCAACGAATAATTGATCCTTCGTGTAATTCCTTCGGTAATTGCGAAACGATTATCTTCAAACTTTCTTTCTCTTTTTGTATTTTTCTTTTTTTGCTAACTAAACTTCAAATCTCGGTGTAGTTTCACCATCTTCACGATCATAATTGTCACACCCCGCCAAGGCAGAAATGCGAGGCGTAAACAGAATGGATTATCATCACAACAACATGGTGTTATATAGAGAATACTAAATTGAAAAACTAAGTAAAGCAAAGGACACAAAGTGTCTAAACAATACCCAAACCTATGGTGTCTTTATTATATGAGAAAGTGTCCGTCAATAAATGACATGCAAAACTATAATCCAAACATTTACATGCAAGTAATTATTCAAAACAGAAACGTAATTAAATAAACTCCAAGCTCCTACGGTCTCTTCTAGCCACTTCGCTTCATATCTTAGCACATTATGCCTCACCTAAAAATAATGCTTAAAACGTCACATAAGTTGAGCGAGAATCATAGGTTTACGACAACAACAAAATCCAAAAATAAACTTTTAATTAGCTGCTGGCAATTACAAAAACCAATCATGATAACAAGTACAACAAGGGAAGGAACGTGCCCACAGATCCACTATGCACCACCAAAAAAAACAATGAGGTGGCGTACCCTTGACGCCTCTACTAATAGTCTTAGAAGGTATAAAATATCCCAATTTCGATCATATTTGGTACCAAAGCACAATATCAAGGAGTTGATCATCTCCATGGATCTTACCCACAAAGTAGGCGGAAGTTGCTTCTCATAAAATGGGTAGGAACGTTTCCCAGATACACACTATTTCTCATAACATAACAAACATAACAAAGACATTAACAAGACAGCAATACTAAATCAAGACAGACATGACTGTCATTGCAAGCACCCCGCACTCCCCCCCTCCCCCCTGCCCCCCCACCCCCCCCCCCCCCCCCCCCCCAAATTAACATTGAGAAAAATAGGCTATTGAAATCTCCTATGTGTGAGTTGACTGGTCATATTGTGGCACCTTATTGTTGAGGCTCTTTACTTTCGTGCTCAATGTCGTTTCTTTGCTTATAAAGCGTGTTAAAACGCTTCGAGCCAAAGCGTAATGAACATGGTAACAATCAAGATGGTTGGTTATTTAATGGTGTTTTAGTTTCACACTATGGGTCTCCATAATCAACCATGACCGTCTTTATACCACTAGTAGTGTTATGTTTTTTTCTATGTATTGTCACTTTGTCCCTTATTCGATGTTGGGGGTCGACTTCTTACGTACTCAAAAACTCTAATTAACTGACCTCCTTTAATTCATACAAAAATCACCTATGTTCTTTTATGTGTATGATTAACTACCTTATGATTCCCAAGAGCTATTTAATGCATAAGTACTACTAAGTAAATCAAACTTAAAAAACAGTCCAATTTGGAATCTCATGCACACTAAAAAGTATGACCCTAAAAACCATACTTAGACACAAATCAGAGGCTAAAAATTTATGGAAGTTTAATAGACACATAGAACTTGACTTCTGTAAAAGGGCTAAGCTAAATTCGAATTTTAAGTGGGGGTTTTATACCTCGTAATCTGACCTAAATCTGGCCGTATTTACAGCCTTTGGCAACTTTCTTGCAACATGTTTGAATGACTTCCGACCATCATTAAACCTCTTTCGAGCTGGAAGTTATGAAAACTAGACTCTCTGATCTACATTATAGGCACCGAAAACTTGACAAAATCTATTACCATCATTGAGATAATGGCCGAACAACACAGCCCTAATTCTGCCTCAATCCAAATCAAATTCTAACGTGAATAAGTTTATCCAATTACCATCATAGTTCTAATTTAACCCTAATAATTATAACATGATTATTATATCATTAATTTACTGATTTTACAAAACCCTAATTCCATCATAATAATTATTACTTGAATTAATGATTAATAAAATTAACTTAGAGCTTGTTTTCTTCACAAAAGCAAAAAACCCTATTTTTTCCTCCTCTTTCTCTCTTGTTTCGACCGGGTCACTAATGGGGGAGGGTTGGGATTTTGGTTTGTATTATAGGAACCCTAAGTTTTATAGATAAGATCTAATTAGTATTTGTTTCCTTTTAAAATTTCTTTTTTTCTTTCTTTTTCCTCTAGAATTCGTTTTTTACTATTCATGTATAAAAAAATATTTTTTTTTATTTATTTATTAATTACTTAATTATTTGCTTTACCTTAAGTTTTTATAAAAACCTAAGCTTATTTTAGCATACCTTTTTGCGTAAACGCAATTTACTAGACCTTTAAAAATAATTAATTTTTCATTTTTATTAAACCTAACATTCTAAAAATAGAAATTTCATTTCTTCCTTATTCTAACTACTAGAACCTAATCTCCTCCTAATATTACTAACACATAAATACGTATACGTATAATTACTTACACAATTAACGTGTAACAGCATTCAATCACCATATCATTTCGTTGCTCACAAAAGTGAACGAAGGAATTCCAACAAAAATCCACACTAATCAAACTCCCTAATGAACGTCTACGCTCAATGGCATTGATCATGCAATTCTCACATATCACACACAAACACATTAAACAACGGTATAATTATATTAACACATAACCATACTTATTGAACAGATATTTAGGTCAACACTAAGGTTTGACCAACATGCTAAGCCAACGGTTGTACATATAATTCCGATAATTTCTTTGATAGTTCTTCATCTTCGGATTTTAACCAATTAAATTGTTATGGTTGTAAAATACATGTGCTTGGACTACTAATATACTTCCCATTTGCAATGTGAGAATTTCCACCGCTCCTAAAGATAGAAATGACACAAGACTAGGAAAATACATAACTTTACACTTTAAGAAACTAGCAACTGTAAATTAAACTTAATATAACAGGGTAGGTTAAGGGTGTAACAAAACAAATAGTTAGTGTAATTCCTAAAGGATTGGCTCTACGGGTTGTTCTAGTGGATCATCACTTTAAAGATGAGAGTGGAAAGGGTTTAACAGGAGGTAACTAAAGGTGTGTAGTTAGTAACTAGCTGCATGTAAAGGCGATTTGGTGTAATCCAACGAAAAGATGCATCCCACTACTTGAAACCTCGTCGCAATCAAGAGAAAACTTATCAAAACCCTTAGTTGTTGTGACATCTTGTTTTGTATATTAACCTCGTACTCACAACTAAGAACTGTCTTGAAATTCAGATATACGATGTTACAAGGCCTCATCGTATTCTAAAGTAATCAATTGCAAAATTTAGGTTTACTCAAACTTTCAGCTCTCCTATCCAATTTATGATACTCCACTCATAAGACAGAATTCTCAAACCGAACATATAGGCCCAATCCATCTAAGCGGATTCATAATGGTCCTACATAACATCGGTTCTAACTTGTCCTTTCTTTCCAAACGTACTACACATCTCCAAGTGAGACCTTCATCCAACCATAATCTACCAGACATTAATTCAAAAGTTTCCCACTACTTATCAGCTACGTATTTTGACAATTTGGCTGCCTCAAAACCTTTCCTGTATTACCACTATATTGTTGGTTGTTTCTTGTTACCAAATTGATCTCATTCAACTCACTTCTCCCAGTTTCGGCACCATAAAATCGGTAAACCTTCATTCTTTCCATACCATGCTTCAAATTAAGCATTATCCATACTCGAATGATAAAATTTTTTTTCCCCACCTGAGGGATAAACTATCTCATGAAGTGAGTTTTCCAATTACCTCTAAATCTACCATACTTGTCATAAGCATAGCTAGGAACAGGGTAACTTAGTCAGTCCCCTTGACTACACCCAACTCGCATCGTATCCACTATCTACACTTGGTACTTTGACAACAATATCCTAGTTTTCTATTCCCACTTTACTCGGGTAAAACTCAAGGTTGTAGCAACAATACTAAAGATCCTTGATATCGAAATTCCTCTTCCGACTTTGCTATATACTTTACTACTCGCAACTAGCTATATCCTTCTCATTACTCAGCCATCGATTAGTTAACCGAAAACCTACACAACATCATATCCGCTCATGGATGGATAGAATATTTGTTGGTTACGCCCTTTCAATAGCAACGGTCCTTACATCTCTCCAAATGGAGGTCCGAACCTTGTCTAACCAATATGAACCACTCTCTTCTTTTTTCTCACTAGTTGGTCAAGCCACGCAACATTTTTGTTGAGCGTTATTTGCTTGGAATTTATCTTATGCCACAACATCCTTTTCTCAAACCTAGATTGGATCGTCGTATATCTATCTCGAACTCATTCTTAGCTTTACTCCTTCTTCTTACTCTATGGTACAACATCTACATTTGCCTTTCCCAGATGGTACTTGGCCTCAAAATCAAACTCACTAAATAACATCCATCCATCATCTTTGCCTCATGTTCAATTCTTCTGATTGAAAGCATGTTAGAGACATTCATGATCCGTATAGATTACTCTCCATGTCTCGTTCACTTAATGCCTCTAGCATTATAAGGCAAAACCTACCACGTTAGTTATGCAATCCTTCATAAGAACCAACCTTCAGTTGTCGCGACGTACAAGCAATCACCTTCTCCCTTTTTTTTCCAAGCATGCTTCTAAATCCTTGCTTCGCGCGTCATAATATACTACGAAATCATCTGCTCCTTCCGGCAATGCCAAGATCGGCTCATTACCTATTTGATGGGCAGTATACCCGGTCGGTGGTAGATTCGTAGTAAGTAGGGTGTCGAACACTTGAAGCGAGTTTAAATCTTTCAATTTATTAATACTTTGGTTATCTAATCTAGGTTAATTCTAATCTAAGTCAAACCTATGCTAATCTTATGTTAGTTCTAAGTCTAATTCTAACAGGTAAAAGGGGGTTTTCAATATGAGAGACTGACACATGTTTGGTGGTGACTACAATCAATTCAAGACACTTTAACCCACGCACGCAAATTAACATAAGATAAAAGAGCAGTCAAGCCTTATAATAGAAAATTGTATTAGCCATCATTAATCTGATTAGAAGTTGGTTTGTTTATTCAGTGCAATAATTACTTATCTTGAGGTGGTATATCATTCTTAGACTTAGGCGGGACTTCTTCCTAAGTCCTAGACACATTAATTCTGTCATAATTAAAGCATTAACATAAAACATCCTTATTTGCTGATTATAATCTATCTTAAGGATTAAAACAATGATGATCTTGTTAAACCCTACCTCATAGAGACTATACCCACTTACTGCTCAACGACAATTCATACACTAGTAGTCCACTAACCCAATCTTTACCAATTAATTAGAACGTACTTGTTGATCCTAACGGTCACCTACTGGTCCAACTAAGCTCACAATCTAAAGGCTAAGATAGGTTGTTAATCGTGATCTTATTGGTCCAGATGTATAAATTACTATATAGAGAGCTATCCCAGCATCTAGATTACTTGGTCCGTATCACTAGATCCACTTAAATGATATGTCGCATATTAAAGCAAATAAACAAGTATAATTTAATAAACATAAACAAGCATACAACAATAAATTAAACAATCAAGATATAAACAAAACCAAACATTTAGATCTTCATAATAATGGCTAATACCCAAAGGTATTAGCCTTCAAACATAATAGTTAATACAAGAGTAATGGCTTAGCCAAGGTAAACTAACCCAGTTAGTGAATGATACCAAAAACTGAATGATTACAAAAGTATAAGAAATTACACGTTGTCTCCTATGGATTGGATCATGTTGTAAGACGTCTTATGCTCTTTTTTCTCCTCTGAAAATCAAATTTTGTGGTTTAGGTATCAAGAATATGATTTAGCACTCTTAAAACTCGTTTTTGAATTTTCTATTTATAGGGTCTAGAGTCGGTTCGATACGACGAATCCAATATCTTAGATACGTCATATTGGGGATTTCTTAGAGTACGGACCACATTTGATATCTTCCAGAATATTCACGTTCTATATCTTCAATACTGCGTATTGGTCTTCTCTAGATACGGCGTATTGATCATGTTTCCTTCGTGGTTTTTGGTGAGTGCAAACACAAGTATGCCGTATCTTCCTTGATGGATACGGCGTATTGGTTGTCAGAACAGTAATCTTCAAAATACTCCATAATTATTGCAATTCTCAAATACAAACAATTAAGTAACAATTCTAGAATGCGTGCCTTTTAGTTAAGTTTCACCAAGTACTCCATAATTACTGCAATTCTCAAATACAAACGATTAAGTAACAATTCTTTGCAATAATCATACAAAATAGGTCAATTACATGGGATAAATGATGCTATGAATAGACGTTATTTGATGTCATCAAATATCCCCCTACTTGAATCCTACTTGTCCTCAAGTAGCCTTTAGATGTTTATAAAAAAGTATCCCTAAGGATATTTTCCGTTAAGCATTTATTTGATCTATTACAAGTACACAATCAAACACCTCACGAAATAGGAAGATAAAAATACTCAAATCACTTAATTAATCTATGTGGTAACATGTAACTAATTTGCTCAATTGCTCGGTTATAACGAGTATTCTATCATAAGCTTGGCAAGGATACACATCTTCACCACTAGAGCTAAGAAGTAACAAGTTTATAAAGGTAAATATGGGTTTGTATGATAAGGCTAAGGGTTGATCATTCTATAATCTTTCACCAAAAGTACCACACCAACAAGGCAGCTGAAGCACACATACATGGCCGTAACGCCGGTATAGACATGTGTGTTCGATCACATCCCCATTCGAATTTAACTAACGGTTAGGATGAATAATGATATAGGGTAGGAACCTTTTAACTTTCACAAAAAGTCATAAACCAATGAGGCAGCTAAGACATGCATACATGGCCATAATGACGGAATAGACATGCACGCTCAAACAAGTCCTCATTCGCGTAAAATGAGTGACTAATCATCAGGTGAGAGAGAAGTAAATTGTTGTTAAATAAAAATCAAGAAACAAATAGATTAAGACTTAAATACAAGTTTCATAGACACTTATCTCCCAACCGTTTACCATGATAAAGACACAACTAGTTCAAAGTCTTAATCCATAGATAAAAACACCAACCTAAGTTGGCGCTTCCCGTAATGGTCAACTTCCTAATCTTCCCAAAACTTTACATACTCTACAAGGCAAGTGGTGATATCTTCCACTTGTATAATACTCTACATTGTTGATTTTTTAGACGTATCAACGAATAATTGATCCTTTGTGTAATTCCTTAAGTAATTGCGAAACGATTATCTTCAAACTTTCTTTCTCTTTTTGTATTTTTCGATTTTTTTTGCTAACTAAACTTCAAATCTCGGTGTAGTTTCACCATCTTCACGATCATAATTGTCACACCCCGCCAAGGCGGAAACGCGAGGCGTAAACAAGAATGGATATCATCACAACACATGGTGTCTATATAGAGAATACTAAAATGAAAACTAAAGTAAAGCAAAGACACAAAGTGTCATAACAATACCCAAAACCTAATGGTGTCTTTATTAATGAGAAAGAGTCTCGTCAATAAATGACATGCAAAACATAATCCAAACAATTCATGCAAACGCAATTATTCAAAACAGAACGCATAAATAAACTCCAAGCATCCTACGGTCTCTTCTAGCCACTTCGCTCTATCTTAGCACCATTAAGCTCACCTGAAAATGATGCTTAAAACGTCAACATAAAGTTGAGCGAGAATCATAGGTTTACGACAAACAACAAAATCCAAAATAAACTTTTAATTAGCTGCTGCAATTACCAAAACAATTCATGACAACAAGTAACAACAACGGGACGGAACATGCCCACGATCCACAAGCACACCAAAACAATGAGGTAGGCGTACCTCGCCGCTCCACTAATAGTCATAGAAAGGAATACAAATCCCAATTCCAGACTCTTGGTACCGAAGTCACAATATCACAAGGAGTTGATCACCTCCAAGGATCTTACCCACAAAGTAGGCGAAGTCACATCTCATAACACTGGTAGAGAACGTACTCCCGATCCAAAACTCACAACAAACAAATCAACAAGACAAGACAAGCAAGCAAAACAACACCAAGAACAAGACAAGACAGGCAAGACAAGCATCATTCTCACCCCAAAATAACATGAGAAAAAGGGGCTATGAAACTCACTTTTGCTTAGCTTTCCAGAAGATTCCAACAACAAGCTTCACAAACAACTAGCACAAATCTATACAACAAAATAACTTGTGTTACACGCTACTAAGCCAAAAGCTTAATGCACATGTAACAATAATATGATGGATATCTAAGGTATTTAGTTACCCTCATGGGTCACCCCGACACCATGCCTGACATTAACCAATTCGTTTACACATTATTTCAAAGTCTTACAATTTACCCGAAAACGCAGAATTTTTGAACGCGACTTAACATACTCAAAACCCTCTCTTTACTGCCGCACCATATATTCATCCCTAAAAATTCACCTTACGTTCATTTATGAGTATATTAACTACCTTATGATTACCAAGAGCCATTTACATGCACAAGTACTCCTAAGAAAATCAAACTTTATAATAGTCCCAATTCGGATATGATTGCACACTAAAAAGTTTGACCCTAAAAACCATACTTAGACAACAAATCAGAGGCTAAAAATTTATGGAAGTTTAATAGACACATAGAAATTGACTTTGGTAAAAGTGTTAAGCAAAATTCGAAGTTTAAGTGGGGGTTTTATACCTCGTAATCTGACTTAAATCTGACCCGTATTTACTATTTTGACAACTTTTCTTGCAACCAATGTTTGAATGACTTCCCGACCTCATAAACCTTCGAGGCTGGATGTTCTGAAAACTAGACTCTCTGAGCAACGTTGTAGGTACTGGAAAATTGACAAAAGCTATTACCATCATTGAGATAATGTCCGAACAACACAGCCCTAATTCTGCCTCAATCAAAATCAAATTCTAACGCGAATTAAGTTTAACCAATTACATCCATTAATCATTATAACATGATTATTATATCATTAATTTAATGATTTTACAAAACCCTAATTCTATCATAATAATTATTACATGAATTAATGATTAATAACTAACAAGGATTAATTAAAACTTACCTTAGTGCTTGGATTTTCCTTCCAAAAGCAAAACCCTAATTTTTCCTCCTCTTTTCTATCTTGTTCGACCAGTCACACAAAGGGGGGAGGGTTTGGGATTTTATTTTGTATTTATAGACCCCCAATTAATTATAGATAAGATCTAATTAGTATTTGATTCCTTTTAAAATTCCTTTTTTCTTTCTTTTTCCTCTAAAATTTATTTTTTATTATTCGTCTATAAAAAATATATTTTTTATTTTTTTATTAATTACTTAATTACTTGCTTTACCTTAAGTTTTTATAAAAACCTAAGCTTATTTGAGCATACCTTTTTGCGTAAACGCAATTTACTAGACCTTTAAAAATAATTAAATTATCACTATAAGTGATTAAAATGAAATTTCTCCATCAAATAACTCATTTCTCTTAACTTAACCTCTAAAACCTAAACTTATCTTAAATTACTAACACAAAAATACGTATACGTATAATTACTTACACAATTAACGCGAAACCGCTTCAATCACCGAAATCATTTCCTTGTCACCAAAAGTGAACGAAATGAACTTCACAAAATTCAACACAAATCCAATCCCAATGAGACGATCACGCTCAATGGATTGATTATCCAATCTCACATATCCCACACAAACACATATAAACACGTATAAACACATAACCATACATTGCAACAGATACATTTAGGTCAACACTACGGTTTGACCAACCTGCTCAAGTCATGGTTGTCACAGTATCCCCACCTTGAGAAAATCTCGTCCCGAGATTTAACTACTCGAGGCATTAGCACTATCGACAAACAACGGAGGACACTTAGACCTCATTTGATCCTTGCGTTCCTAAGTAAGCTCAGGACCACGCTTCGAATCCCAACGAACTTTCACTAATGCTATCATACTACGCTTTTACTCATGACCTCTCGGTCCACAACATCATCGGTTCCTTGACAAAACAAAGAGTCTTGTCAACCTTAACCTCGACTAACTTCCAAAATCCGAATCCAACTGCTAATGACTTTGCTTACCCCCACAAGGGTGCAATTAGCAACACAACAACCCCAAACGAAAAGAAGCATCCCACTACATGTACCTCGCTCGTCATCGAGAAAACTTATCAAAACCCTTAAGTTATTGTAACAACGTGTTTTATATCTTAACCTCGCAACTCATCAAACAAGAACTGTCTTAAAATTAAGATATACGATGTTATGAAGCTCAACGTATCTAAAGAATCCACGTAAATTCAGGTTTACTCAAACTTTCAGCACCTCCCAATCAAATTTTCTGATACTCAGCTCATAAGACAGAAATTCTCAACCGAACTGTAGGGCCAATATATCCAAAGATCTCAAATATTCCTACATAACTCGGTTCTACTTGTCTTTCTTTCCAAACGTACTACACCTCTCCAAGGTGAGACCTTCAACCACCCATAACCTACCAGCATTAATTCAAAAGTTTCCCACTACTACCAAGCTAACACTTTCAACAATTTTGCTGCCTCAGGCTTTTCCTTGTATTACCACTATCTTGTTGGTTGTTTCTTGTACCAAATTCGATCCATTCAACTCACTCTCTCCAGTTACGGCCCATAAAATGGTAACCTACATTCCTTTCCATACCATGCTTCAAATGAAGCACATCCATACTCGAATGATAATCCCCACCTTAGGGAAAAAACTCATCTCACGAAAGTGAGTATTTCAATTACCTCTAAAATCTACCATACTTGTCCTAAGCATAGCTAGGAATGGGGTGACTTAGTCAGTCCATTGACTACACCCAAATCGCATCGTATCCACTACTCACACTTGGTAACTTGACAACAATATCCTTAGTTATCCTGATGCAGGCGATCTGGACTGACCCGGTGATCTGACCCGACCCGACTCGCGAGAAGACCCACATGGAAAACAATTATGG
>BQNB010159982.1:0-11018 GCA_026074375.1 Tanacetum coccineum | reverse complement strand
TATGTTTCATGCTAATAAAAAACTTGCATTGAGATCAGACCTTACCCCTCGTGAACAACGTCATTATAGGAGGGATATAATACGTGAAGAAGAGAATAAGGATAAAGAGCCCACCCCTCGTGAACAACGTAGTATTATGAGGGATAGAGTACGTGAAGAAGAGAATATGGTTAGGGAGAAAGATAGGAGAATCGATCAGAAACAAGCGAAGAAGTGAGAACGCCAAGAGGAAGTTGAGTCGGTTAAGATTCCTAGGCCTATGAGGAGTAGGGTTGAAAGTAAGTTGAGTATTGAGCTTTTAAAAGCGACGCATTTGCCTATTCATTATGTTGCAACATCGCGATGTGATTAATGTTGTCGAGACTTGTTCAGGTAAAGCTGCTGCGTTTATTTCTCGTAAGCCGAAGATACGGGTGATTATACCAAGTGAAAAGTTTCGGTTTGTTTGATTGGGCCACCCTCTAAATTTAGGTTTCTCATAGTTAGTTTTAGTTGCAGTTATATTTGATGATAGGTTAAGGCCGACGGCTAATTAAGAGCTTAGGATCCTTAAGGTTTAACGTTTATGCATGTTAGCTTATTCTCAAAGCTATATATGTTTTATTATAGATAGATATGCTATCGTATGTAATTGATAATCAATATTAACCTCTATTCTTTTACAATATTACAGCTAGAAGTTTGACTTGAATTCACAATAGTCAGATATAACCAAGTAATAAAAGCAAATCCAAACACCAGCTCTGCAAAAGTATTGTTACAGCTAATCATCTTATCCAAACACCTCCAAAACTTGTCCTTTTAATGCAGACTACTTATGAAAACTTCTGATGCCGGTATGAAAGAAGGAAGAATCCCTTCAAGTACCATGGATGTGTTCACAATTTCAAAGAAGCCATTTTCCGCAAAACACCCATGCAGTTTAGCCTAAACTTTTCTAAGAAAAGCTATGAATTACCTAGACTTCTGCAAAACACACTCACCAACCATATTGGGTTCACCATTGCAACAACACAAACCAAGAATCGACCCACACTGATCCTCCAGATAACCGCATACCCATCGAACTGATCCATCAATATGGATTGAAACAAAGAATTACTCATACCACAAATGGCAGCATACCCGAAAACGATTAAAAGAGTAGCCCAACTCCTTCCCTAACTTTATTGATGGCAGTGAGACCATACACAGGCTCAATGATGGAAATTGCATTAGCCACTAACAGATGGAAGTCAAGCAGGCGAATACAATAAGGATCATCCAAATACCTAAACACAACAATAACAGTGGAAAGTATTTTCTTTTTAATTGCATGGACGAAAATAGTAATACATCCAGAAAACTGTTGGAATTACTTTGACCCATATATAATCAAAACTGATTATTACCAACTAGAAACCGCACTTATCAGTTAATAACTTCCAAAACGCGATACCAAATACCCTGTTATGTTGGTTTTCTTCAGGTTAGAAATAGTGGCAATTGCTTATTATGCTGCTATGTTTTGTTGCACAGACTTGCCTTAAAGGGCAGATTAATATTTGGTCCAGATGCAAGGTCACTTTACCTTACAATCGGCCTCATTACAGTTCCAGTAATCTTATTTTGCTCTCTTGTTAAGTCTTGTGAATTTCTTCCCCGATAAGACAGGCCATCTTTTACTAGCTTTTCCTGCTGTCTTCACTTTCTATGTGAGTTTTTTTCTAACTTTTTATATGTTTTTTGTTTACGATAGCCTTCCTTTCGATCATTAACATGCTGCAGACAGCAGCTTTATATAGAAATAATGCCTTGATGAAGTTGATAAAAAAGATTCTTTCATGTCAGCCCAACCTGATCGACTTCTTGCGACCCGCACTCAAAATTGACCCGTTTTGACCCTTACTTAACCCGCTTGACCGTACATATTGCCACCAAATAACACACATCCAGACTCCAACTTAGTCAGCTTTAAGCCCATGGGTCACCTTGTATAAAAACACTTATAGCCCAACTTCATTGTTGGCTTAAGATGAATGAAAAAGGTTTTGATCTTTATTACATATAACAGATTGTTTTCCTTGTCTTCCTTGTTGCGGCAAGTGATCCTGGAATTATTCCCAGAACTCAACCATCTTCAGACGTGGATGATGATTGGGATGCCACTAGCTTGTCTAGCGATTGGGCTCAAAGTGGTAAATATCTAGCTCCTACAAAAAGTGTTAATGTTAATGGAACGATGGTTAGGGTCAAATTTTGTCAAACTTGCATGCTTTATCGTCCACCAAGATGCTCACACTGCTCCGTTTGCAATAACTGTGTTGATCGCTTTGATCATCATTGCCCATGGGTTGGACAATGTATCGGTAAGGTATGATCCTTTGTACTACTATTCAATTTCCTCTTATGCATGATAGTTAAGGTATGATCCTTTGTACTACTATTCAATTTCCTCTTTGCCTGATGTGGCTCATGTTATAAACTATGATATGACTGGGAATATTGAACAGTATGCTCATCGTATAGGACGTACAGGGCGTGCAGGGAAGACAGGAACAGCAACTACTTTCTTGACTCTTGATGAAACTAATGTGTTTTATGATCTCAAGCAGATGCTTATGCAGAGCAATAGTCCGGTGCCTCTTGAACTTGCTAGACATGAAGCTTCCAAGTTTAAGCCTGGATCAATTCCAGATAGGCCACCCAGACCAAACCAAAAAGGTTTTGCACATTGAGGCAATTATGGTGCGTGACATGTTTCCGTCACATTAAAATTCAAATGTTGGGGTCATTTGTGTTGCGTATATGTCTGATTTTGCTAATGTTATAGCAGGAGTCGAGGATTTCACAGATTGTACAAAGTTATCTGAACATTATCATTGTTGGTTATTTAATAGGTTTGTGTCTTCCTTTTGCATTTTGATCTTTTGTTACTGTAGATTTTTAGTTTCGTCTAACTATTCTTATCTTCAATTATTGTTTTTTATTTGATATAAATCAGTGGCGAAATCAGGAAGATGACCCATATGTGGTTCTTATCTACCTGCAGTTACCCGTCACTTTAAAGTGGATGACAATAGACGTTTTGCAAATCCCAGGAAATTATGAGGTTGTCATAATTCATGCTTTAAGCGTAATTCTATGCTGAATAGTATGTTAGACGGTTCTTTTAAAACAAGTAATAAACTTGAAGTCTGTTAATGGTAGTTGGGCAGCAACAGTAGCTATAGAGGAATATAACTTACAGTTGACTGATTCGTTGATCTGCTTGCTGCTACTTCGTTACTTAGGACTTGTGTGTGAAAGTTCAGCTAATTCTGGAAAACTTTTCCAGTCTATGGGAAGCCTTAATGAAGTCACCTGTATCCGGCATGCTTATAACATACACTCTTACAGTTCAATGGTTCGTCAGTCCTATTTGCAATTCATCTTTATTTATTTGTCACCAATCAGGTACCCTTTTCCTCTGTCACATCAATTAAACATACGCGTTGCTTACCATTAAAGTGTTTGAATGTTCACTGGTAATAAACTAATAATTATATTATTATATATTCATATGTTTGAGTGTAAGATATTAATAACAAAAAGAAGAAAAGAGAGATTGTTGTTTTATGAGATCGAAGGGTTTGTTTAAGATTGCTTATTTAAATTGCTTATTTGCTTAAAAAATAAGAAGGTACCAGTACGAGGAATCATATAAGCACAATAACATGGAAAGTTCGAAAGTTGCTTACTTTACATCAATCTATAAATGTTGGAAACTAACAGATAATAAAAACTTGTTGTACAGATAACGCATTTATCTTTCTAGTCACATAAACTAAATTCAATAATAGAAACTTGATGTTATAAGAACTTGATCTTGACACCTTGCAACATAGCACCATCATTGTTATGAACGGATAATAATGCTTGACTGATCAAGCAATAGTAGTGGTTCCATGTACGACCTCGCACAGAACATAGCACACTTTCCATTAATCCCAACACTATTAATACGTCCTGACGAGTGTTCATAAACTTCAATTTCAGACTCCACTATTATCATCCTCCAATTCCAACACAACTTCACCATTCTTCCTAAACCTCAATACGCTATTATACACCGACCTACCCTCAACCAGGGACAGACCTAAATGGATGCCGGGTGTGGCATGGGCCACACCCAATCTTGAGTCACAAAGTGTAATTTTTTTCTTCAAAAAGTGTCGTTTATTTTGTATGTGCAACCCCTAATACTGGTGCTATTTTATCTACAGTACAACTGTAACTCGGCTAAAAAACATTTATGGTGCGAATATTATTATAGAAAACAATTGTGCAACACCCTCCCAAAAATCATAGGTCAATGCCCTCAACCTTTACGGTGTATATCTTCGTAAACGTTTTATTCTAATCGTCTTTCCTCATCCACACACCACAAACACATCTCACCCTCATCGTTATACTCAAGCAAAACAAGCGACTCATTCACGTTCGCCACCAACAAATGATGTGTATATACTAGTCTCTCCGGAAGACACTTCACCAAATTGTCTTTTTAGACAAATCAAACGAGAAAAAATAATAAAATTAGAACCTAAATCAGATATGCACAATAACATGGTAAGTAAGTCATAAAGTTGCTTTGTTCTTTATATCAGCTATGCTTTTATTAATGGATATGGTAATCGCATGGGCGGATGGGGTGGTCAAATTAAGTAGCTCTTCCTACAAGGGACCAGATGGAAACATGTAAACACATTTAGGATAAAACTTCAATTCGACATGACTTGGGATTTAAGCTTTACAAATTGCAAAATTGAAAATACATAAACTTCTTCAGTAGGTCTTCTACAGTGATGCATATAATTCCACATTAGTGAGATTGAGCCCTTGACATTTATAGACCATGTTACGGTAGTTATTAATATATCAAACTGTAAAGAGAACATGCAAGCTGGACTCTCGTAATCCAGCTTAGTCAGCAATTGTACAGAGCAGCATTGAATAAACATGTAGCCTGGCAATACAAAGCAGTGGATTGCTTCGCGTAGCAGGGCCATTTTCGCTACCATCAAGTGCTGATTTGCAGCTGCTACTTACAGAAGGTCAACTATACTAGTTGCTATCTGTAGTCCGTGTTATACAAGGCAGACTCTTAATATGACTCTGCAGTAGGGCAATATATTCGGTGCATTACAACTTAACTTATGCATAGCGAGAGTTTACTTATCCAAATCACTAAATACATCTTGCTGACTGTCAAAAATTCATTTGTGCTTGTTGCTCACAAATGATAATAAAGTCATCATCAGTAGTCATTAATGTTGGAAACTACTAACATATAACAAAAACTTGCTGTATAGATAACGCATCTATCTTTCTAGTAACATAAACTAAGTTCAATAATAAAAACTTAATGTTATAAGAACTTGATCTCGACACCTTGCAATATAGCACCATCATTGTTATGAATGGATGATAGTGTTTGCCTCATCAAGCAATAGTAGTGTTTCCATGTACGACATCACGCAGAACGAGGCACACTCTCCAATAATCCCAACACTACTAATACGTCCCGACGAGGGTTCATAAGCTTCAATTTCAGACTCTTCATTATAATAATCCCTCACTTCCAATACAACTTCACCATTCTTCCTTAACCCCAACACACCATAATACAGTGACCTACCCTCATCCTTTACGGTATATATCTTTGTAAACGGTTTATTCTCACCATCTTTCCTCATCCACAAACCAGTCTCATCCTCATCGTTATAGTCAAGCAAAGCAAGCGACTCATTCAGGTTCGCCACCAACCAAAGATGTGTATATTATACTAATCTCTCCGGAAGACAGACTTCACCAAACTTGTCACTCTTCAAATCAAGCGAAATAATAAAATTAGACCTAACTCCATTAATCAATTCGATATGATCATAAGCACGCCAATATATAACCCCATCTATAGAAACCTGATTCCACGCCAAATGACACGATTTGAAAGGCGCATCCATAGATACAGTTTCCCAAACACGTCTACTTAATGTAAAAACCTCAACCACCCACATACTAGGTATAAATATGTTCTATTGTCGGGTCGGGTTGTTTTCGGTTCAATACGCTCGGCCCTATTCTAACTAAGTATAAACTGTATATATGCGCAGCCCTATTGTCGTGTCGGGTCGGTTTTCGGTTCACTACGCTCAGCCCTATTCATCTCTATTCCTATTTACAGCTCTATCTCCATCAACAGTTACTTTTGTCAAATATACTCATAGCACGACTACTCAATTAAGTTCCTTTTTTTTTAACGTCAACTAACCATATAATAATGTTTACACGACAATCATCTCACACGTCTTAAATAGAACTTGAAGTCACAACTATTTGGTTATGAGCTTCTCACATAATAAAATGTACCATTAGAACCCAAGCCATTTGATGACGGGTTTAGGCCATGCAACAGAGATGTACTTTCTTAAATGTATTGTCATACTACGCGTACCTAAAATAAAAGATTACTCATGTGGTACGTTACCTTTCATTTTTTTACCAATATGGTACATGGGTGACGGGTAAACCGGCTAAAATTTGACTTATGAGCAAAAACGGTCCTTAATTATTTGTTTCTTTCGCAAAATAGGTCCCTTGTGATTTTGTATTTTGCAAAATAGGTTCTTTGCGATTTTTTGCATAATAAGCCCTTGTACAATTTTACTCCATGTTGTAAAACTCTATTTACGAAATTGGTCATTTGTTCATGATGTACAAATTTTGGTCGAATTATTTATACAAAATTAGTCCTTCTTCAATTTTTTAACACTTAAGCATTCAATTTAAGAGTGAAAAACGATTAAGGATAACATTCTCATGCTATTTAAAAAACGCACAAGGACCATTTTGCAAATATGCTATTAAAAAAAATATTATGCTACTTGAAAAACAATAATAAAAAGGGCCAAAAGTGCAACAACAAAAAATGACCCACGGACCATTTTTTCAAACCAGAAAAGTTTTATGTGTCTAAATTAAAGAACAATTCACTTTATCTTAACCATCCATTTTATTTTCATCTAATGGTTTAGATTAATTCCTATTTTAATTTAATTAAAAAACCCACTTTCATCCTATTTTTTTCAAATTAAATATCTCACAAACCGTTAATCGTTACGCAAAAGAAACTTTACCATCGCGACGAGAATTTAAAAAAATATTAAAATCAATCTTTCTATAGAGGGCACTTCTATATACTTTCGACGAACTTTTTTTCGATTATTTTTTTCAGTCACGTTGATTTAAAACGGATTACACCCTTTATAAATATATACTTATAAATATAAGTAAATATAAATATATAATAAGGATCAAAATTCACCAAATCAATGAAACCGAAAGTAGTATATGATGTTCCCGGGTCGTAGTCCCAACGAGGAGTGAATTGGAAAGTCGAGAGTCGGTTTGATATTTGATGTTTGAATGGAAAATATTTGGATTGGATTCTAATTTCTACGGCGAAAAATTATTGCCAATTATATCTAGAAGTGAGAAAGGCACACAAAATTATACTAACAACGTAAACGGAAATCTAAAAATGACACTTAAAAAAAACCTAATTTCTAAAAAATTACCCTAAAATGATTTTCTTACTTTTAATAGACTCTAATTAACTAAAAAGTAAGAATAAAGAAAACTAGAACGAAAACGGAGTTGATTTAAGCTTTAAAACACAAAAAACGTGAACGGGAAACAGAATACCGTTTTAACAAAAAGAATTTTGTAAAAATGGACCCTACGATAAGCAAATTAATTTTCCTAGTATCAAAATGACTAAAATAAAATTTCTAAAAAGAATTTTATTTTTTGATTTTTTTATTAATTATTATGAATTAAAACGATTTTATTGAAAATTAAATATTAAAAATACTAAACTAAATTAATTAAATCTGATAATAATTAAGAAAAATAATTTAAAACTGTTTTAAACCTAGGAAATAGAAAGTTAAAAAGCTATTCGAAAACGCTGTTAGTTAAAAATATGCTAAAACGTCCTTATGGGCTTATTGGGCTTATAAAGCCCTTATATAATTAATTGTGCAAAACACTACCGGATGAGCTATTGTAGCACACCGGTAGTGAGTATGTGTTATAAACGTTGGTCGATGGGGTTGAGGTCCCAAGTTCGAGCCTTGCTCACTTGGGGCTTCCCCTAATCCTAACGTTTTTGTTTTTCATTTTTTTTACAACTTTTTAGATAAGCTGAAAATAAGAAACTTTAAAAAAGACAAAAAAATTATAACTAACAAATAAGCACAAAATAAGCAGAAAAAGCTTGACAAAAATGCTTAATTTACTCTAAGTAAAATAAAAAACTAACTGTTTGGCTTTCTTTTAAACAAATAGCAACTGAAAATGGAAAATAAGCTAAAACAAGCAATAAGCTATACCTAAAAAGCAAAAGAGATCAAAAATAAGCAATGACAATAAGCTAAATAAACAGAAAAGCTAGAAATGGTTAAAACACTTAAAATCTTACACTAAGAAGCAAATAAGCTCAAATAAACTTGAGACAAAACCAAATAAGCTAGAACAGGCTTAGACTAACCTAATAAGTTAAACTAACCCTAAATAAGCTAATGCAATAAGCAAATAAGCTATAATAAGCAAAATGGCTATTGGCCAAAAACTGTCAATCAAAAAGCCAAAGAGGACTCTTTGGGCTTAATTTTTAAGCCCTTAGAGTGAATCTTTTGGCTTAAGGCTTATAAGAGCTTATAGAGTGGCTTATAGGGTATCTAAAAATGTAAAGAAGTTAAAGTTTGAAACAAATATAAGCATAGAAAATGACTTGTGAAATTGGCTGTCTGCACCAGGGCAACTCTTTGGAAGGCCAAAGTGACATTAAGCAGGCTTGCAAATAAGCTTAAGAATGAGCTCTAAAATGAAAAGAAAGTTAAAACAGATTGAGACAAGCTCCTAGTGAGCTTGTGCACAAAATTTTAAGGTCTAAAAACAAGTTAAACAATCTGATAATTGGGATTGAAAAATGGTCAGTCTTAAGCTAAAAGATTATAAAAGAAAATTTGACAGACTTAAATGAAACACAAGAACACTAAAAGGAAGTTTTTCTACTGCATTTGGACACTTAAAAAGACACAAAAATGACTCTTAAAGGATGGTTTAAAAAGAATTAATCAATAAGACTTATGAAACTGTTTTGTCATAACAGTTTCTAAGATCTTTTTAGAAAAACTTGAAAACAATGTTAAAGATTTAAAAACTTTTAAAAACAGATTAACATCAACTTAAACATGATTGTTAAAGAAAGTAATGGTGACCCAAAGGTTTTTTAACAAAACTTACCCACTTTTATATATTGTGCCAAACACCCCTTTAAGATTGAAGTATCAAAATTTTAAACTGAAAGAGAGTCTTTTAAGCTGAGATTTCTAAAGACATATAAACATATTAAGTATAAATAAGCAAACTTAAACAGAAAATAAGCACTAAGATAAGTACAAAAGAAATAAGATGTTTGAGGCAAATAAAGGCAGTTTTGGCATAAAACTTAAACAAAAGATAAATAAGCAACAAAAAAACACATATAAGCATAAAACACAACAAATAAGCAACAAAAAGCAATGATAAGCATAAAATAAGCAAAGGAATAGTAAAATACAAAAACTTGAAAAATAAGAAAACTTACTATTACCCTTGCTCAAAATAGGGCTTATAAAAAGATTCTACAAGCTCTAGCTTGTCAAAGAGACAAGCTAGTAGGTCTATAAGCTCTTCCAAGATTAGCTTATCATCCAATATTGCTGAGGTAATTTGAATGGTAGATTTTTTGTTTTTTTTTTGTTTTTATAAAATTTCCTTAAGTGTTTAACATTTGACTTAAAACAGATTAATAAAATGCTTAAATGAGAGCTTATAAGGGCTTGTGAAAAACTTTTGAATACAAATAAACTTAGACAGATTAAAAAAACTAACTTCAAATTTCATTAACTTAAAAACCTTACAAGATTTAAAAGAAAAGTACAATAAGCTAAGTTATACTAGGTTAAGCTACTAAAAAAATTACTTGACTACTTGCCAAATGGCTTACACATGAACCTATTATATAGAAAACATCTCAGAGCTTGCCCTCTCTTTGGTCTTTGTCTTCTTCTAGTTGTGTTTGTTTGCTGAGAGGTTTGAGGATATGTGTTTGTTGTGTGAGTATAAGCTCAAAGTCATCTTGGCCTTCCAATTTGAGTAGAGCCCAAGGTAAATGATCAAAACCCTTGATTATTTGTCTCTTCCCTTGTCGAATTGGAGGCTTGGGGATTGCCAAGGTGGCAATAAGACATGTGGGGTGTGGGGTGAGGGAAAATGACATTTTTAGAGGGGGTGAACAGTGTTCGAGGTGCGGGAAAGAGACAATGAACAGGGTTGGCGAGAATTTTAATTTAAGTGGGAGCAGGGGAAAGTTTGGGTGGAAATGGCAAAAATAATGCCTTAAGATGTATATGTTGTTTTCAGTGATAGTCCTTGTGGTGTGGATGACTTTTATGGTTTGGCAAGATAGGCCCTCAAGAGTTATATAAGTCATTTCACGTGAAGTCCTTTGTGAGGGTAACAGGTTTGGGGATTTGACAAAAGAGGCCCTCCATTGTGTTATGTGTGATTGCAAATTCAGTCCTTGATGTGTTAACTATGTCAAAGGGTTAAGTCGTTAAGGACTTAACGACATTAAGGTTATATGGGCTCATAAGTATTCATATTACACCTTAATGGGCTAACCTGGACCATTAGATGGGTATGGGAGGCCCATTAAGTGTTTCTTCAATATCGGCTCCGGGTTTGACCTTGACTTTTCTGGTGTTGACTTTGACTTTGACTTTTGACTTCTCTTTATGCTCTTTCCGTTCTCGTGCTTGGTTTTGTCTGTATTTGGCTTTGACTTTGTCCTTTTCTTGGATATCTGTTTCCTACACAATACGAATGCAAAACATACAAATACAATGTATTTTTGGTACGTTTTTAGTCATTTAAGCTCGTTTTTAATG
>BQNB010159980.1:0-14853 GCA_026074375.1 Tanacetum coccineum | reverse complement strand
ATCGGTTTCAGTTAAGAAATGGGTAGTCAAATTGCCTAGTTGTCTATGTGATGTCTCTTCTTGTGTTGCAGGTAGTTCAGATCGTTCTATGGGTTGTTGACAGTGGTGGTTTAAAGCATATAACGGGTGATCGATCACTATTGAGAAATTCATTGGCACCGTTCGCTTTGGAAATGATAATTTTGTAGCAATCACAGGCTATGGCGATTATATACATGGCAATATCACTATTTGTCATGTATATTATGTTGAAGGTCTTGGACATAACCTCTTTAGTATTGTACAATTTTGTGATGGAGATTTATAAGTGGGTTTTTGTTCCAATACATGTTACGTATGAAATCTGCAAGGAGTTGATTTGCTCATAGGTGGACGTGATTCCAATTTGTATACTATCTCCATTTCTGACATGGCTGCTTCTTCACCCGTTTGTCTCATGTCCAATGCAACTTCAACAAAGTCATGGTTATGGCACCGAAGACTGTCACATCTTAATTTTGGTACCATAAACGATCTTACCAGACTTGACTTGGTTGACGGTCTACCAAAGTTCAAATATGGAAAGGATCACCTTTGTTCTGCTTGTGAAAGGGGAAAAAGCAAGAAAGCTTCTCATCCACCTAAATTGGTTCCAAGTGATCATTCCAAATTGGAATTACTTCATATGGATTTATGCGGTCCAATGAGGGTAGCTTCGATCAATGGAAAGAAGTATATTCTTGTGATAGTGGATGATTTTTCTAGATATACGTGGGTTTATTTTCTTCGCTCGAAAGATGAAACTCCAGAGATCATCAAGAAATTCATTACTCAAGCTCAATTGAATTACAAAGCCAAAGTTTGTAAGATTCGTACTAACAATGGTACTGAATTCAAAAACGCAACTCTTAAAGCTCATTATGAAAAGTTAGGCATCATGCAACAATTTTCAATTGCTCGAACACCTCAGCAAAATGGAGTAGTTGAAAGACGTAATCGTACTCTTGTTGAGGCTGCTCACACAATGCTTATCTTTTCTAAGTTACCTGAATTTCTTTGGGCTGAAGCAGTGGCTACAACTTGTTTTACTCAAAATCGGTCAATCATCCATACACGATACAACAAAACACCTTATGAGCTATTACGCGGTCGAAAACCAAACATTGCTTATTTTCATGTGTTGGGCTCATTGTGTTATCCAACAAATGACCGTGATGATCTTGGAAAAATGAAACCAAAAGCAGACACTAGGGTGTTTATTGGTTATTCGGAAACATCAACAGGTTTTCAAATTTATAACCGACGGACCAAAATGATAATGGAGACCATTCATGTCAAGTTTGACGAGCTCACAGCAATGGCTTCTGAACACGACTGTTTAGAACCCGAACTTCAACGATTCAACAATCATAATTCATCAGCAGAACCAATGAATACTCCATCCAAAGAAGATTTGGATAATTTGTTCGGTCCAATGTTTGAAGAATATTATGAGCAGAAGTCTTCTGATACACCCATCTATTCCGCTGCACAACCGTCCCAAGTTCATGAAGACTCACCTTCCACATCTTCAATCATTGTTGACAAGCATTAGGCTCCTCCTGTTGTCACTACATCTCATGAACAAACTTCTCCAATCTCTTTGACCAAGGCTGATGAATTTAATCAAAAAGAGACTGCTAATTTTGATGGTAATGCACAGTTTGTTCTATATAATCCTCCAAGTAATGAGGAAATTGAGTCATCTACAACGGCTCTAGAACCATCAAATGTGCAGAATTTCCATCAAGTATAACCCTCAACTCACATTTGGACAAAAGATCATCCTCTAGACCAAGTTATTGGTGACCCATCCAAACCGGTCATGACTCGTCAACGGTTACAAACAGATTCTGAAGTATGCATGTATGCATTAACCGTTAGTACTATTAACCAAAGAATATCAAAGAAGCAATGGCAGACCACGGTTGGATTGAGTCTATGCAAGATGAGTTGAATCAATTTGAGAGACTTCAAGTTTGGGAACTCGTTCCACGACCAGAAGGAAAGAGTATTATTGCTCTCAAATGGCTTTGGAAGAATAAGTGTGATGCTGAAAATATTGTGGTTCGGAACAAAACTCATCTTGTGGGTAAAGGATATAAGCAGGAAGAAGGCATTGATTTTGAAGAGTCATTTACTCCTGTTGCTCGTCTTGAGGCTGTTCGGATGTTTATTGCTTATGCTGCTCATAAGAATATCACTATCTTTCAAATGGATGTCAAAACGGATTTTCTCAATGGTCCTTTGAAAGAAGAACTCTATGTCAGCCAACCTGAAGGGTTTATTGATCCAGAATTTCCAGATCACGTCTACAGGTTGAAAAAAGCTCTATACGGTCTTAAGCAAGCACCTCGTGCATGGTATGACAAATTGTCTTCTTTTCTAATTGAACATGGGTTCACTAAAGGTATCATTGACCCAACTTTGTTTACACGACGTCACGGGGGAGACATATTACTTGTTTAAGTATATGTTGATGACATTATTTTTGGATCTACAAATCTAGATTTTTCAAAACGCTTTGCAAATCTAATGAAAAATAATATTGAAATGTCGATGATGGGTGAACTAAAGTTCTTTCTTGGACTTCAAGTTCATCAATCTCCCCGTGGCATATTCATAAGTCAGTCACAATACGCAATTGAATTGTTAAAGAAACATGGTCTGGATGAGTGTGTTTCCATGAGTACACCTATGGCAACTGAGAGGCTGGATGTTGATTTACAAGACAATCCTACTGATCAAACGACTTATCGTCGTATGATAGGAGGGCTTATGTACCTAACAGCCAGTCGACTAGACATTGCTTTTGCTACTTTTGTATGTGCTCGATATCAAGCACGTCCTACGATCAAACACCTCAAAGAGGTTAAACGGATCTTTCGGTATCTAAGACAGTCCTATAACATGGGCCTATGGTATCCGAAGGATTCCAGATTTGAACTAATTGCCTATTCAGATGCGGACCATACAGAATGTAAAGATGATTGTAAGAGTACATCAGGAGGATTGCAATTTCTAGGTGGAAAGCTAGTGAGTTGGAGTTCAAAGAAACAAGATTGTACTGCGATGTCAACTGCTGAAGCTGAATATGTTTCCTTGTCTGCATGTTGTGCACAAGTTATTTGGATGCGTACTCAACTGCTTGACTATGGATATAAGTACAATCGGATTCCGATGTACTGTGACTCCAAGAGTGCCATTGCTATTTCATGCAATCCGGTCCAACATTCTAAGACAAAGCACATTGACATCCGGTATCATTTTATTAAAGAACATGTTGAGAAGGGTACTGTGGAAATTTACTTTGTCGGGACAGAATACCAACTTGCGGATCTATTTACTAAGGCGCTTCCAAAAGAACGCTTTGAGTATTTAGTTCATCGAATTGGTATGAGATGTATGACTCCAACTCAGTTGGAAAGCCTGACAAAGTTATCTTCTTGAAAAGCTCATACATCAAAAACATGTAAATAAATTTTTTCAAAAACAAAAGAAAAAATTGAAAACTAAAATACAAAAAGATTTGTCACACTTTTCATATTAAAAAAATTTAAATTAAATTATTATTTTTCAATCATATACATCATTTCAAAAATAAAATAAAAAAAATGATCTCTCAAATAAACTGAATTTGAAAAATGCTATATTTTCAAGGGGGAGTTTTTATTTTAAACTCAAACATCTTTATTTTTTTGGACTACGAACTTAGTATGATTTCATTCCAAGGGGAAGTTTTTGATAATAGTGAACAAATTTTGAAATAACTTCATTACTCGAGGGGGGGTTTTTGAAAAATCAAAATCAAAATTTAGAATGTAAAACTAAAGGGTCTGAAAGTGTAATTTCTGAATCTTTTTCGGTGGCTATAAAAGGAAGAAATGTTTTTCATTTTAAATTTTCTTTTACCGAGTCATTTTATCGAGTTTGAGTATAAAATCAACGACAGTCTTTCGAGTTCATTACAACGATTACAACTACTTTTCTTACTCAAACGTAAGTGGAAATGAGTTATGGATTGAATAATATATGAGTTTGCATTATCGAGTTTAAACTCTGTAATATTTACGATTATCGAGTTTGTGTTTTATAGAGTCTATGCTACCGAGTTTATGTTTTATCAAGATTATGCAACAAGATTGAAATCAAGGACGATATGAAACTATGTTTATGGAAAAATAAGTGATAAATAGCTTAGGAATGGATAATTAGTCGCTAAAATTGAAATTCGGAAGTATATGGTGTTCATCGAGTTTGATTATTATCGAGTTTGATTGTTTTTCTAACTGTTTGGCGTCTGAAAAATGATAATAGCACATAAATAGAATCGAGTTTGCACATAAATAGAATCGAGTTTGGTTCCTACATAAGTTAAAATGAATCATGGTTTATCTAGTTTGTGAAATTCAGTAATAGTCAAACTCGGAAGGGCTAAAAAGTCAAACTCATTGGTGTCAAAAAAAGTCAAAATTCAGTAGAAATACGTTTGTGGAAACGTGAAGTTGTTTTGCGAAAGAAATAATTTTGATGATTAATGCTTGAATGTCTGTGGAACAAAAAAGATCAGTTTCTTATGTGTGGTGAAAACATCAAATAATTTGAGAAAGAAATTAAGTTTCTTATAATTCCTGAAGTCTTGTGGGTCATATATATGCTATTCATAAATTTTTTAAGTAGACTCAGTCGTGTCCCGTTTTGGACGTTTCTGCAATGAAACAGAATGAGGGAGGGAGTGACTTACAGTGTCCATTCAATTATTAATTAGATATGTTTGTTCCTATTGTTGATAAAATCATGACAAAAAGGAAAGAAGTGAAAAAAGTTTTTTAACTTAATCTATCTGAAAATCCAAATCTCAATTGTTTAAGTGGACTAAGACATGTCCAGTTTCGGCCGTTTTCTGCAATGAACAGAATGAGGAGTGAGTGTCTTAGTGTCCATTCAATTGTGGGTTTGTGATTATATGATTCTATGTTATCATTATAAAGAAAATTTTTGTCAAAAGATTTCTGGAAAAAGTTCTCAAAATCTGTTATTGTTTCAAAGATACCTTTCACAAAACAATTTTTAAGAAGTTGAATGATTTTCTCTTAAATATTAGTAAAAGAGTCTTGAATTAAAATCAAAGAGAAATATTCATAATTCAAGAAAGAGTATCATGTCACAAATACTTTCTGTGAGATATCTAAAGAACAAAAAGAAAAGAAACTAAATCCATAACGCGAAAAGCAAACCAAAAGTTTGTTCGAAAAAGAAATTGCCAGCCAACACATCAAATAAATGATATATCAAAGAATAATTGCGAATAAAAGCGATGGCATGTGCTGACGAAAAGTAAGAACGAGCACCTGAGAAAGAAACTGATCAAAAATATGGTTCAAAAGACTTGCCAAACATATGAACAGCCAGATGAAAAAGACAAAAATATCACAAGAATTATTTGTTATCTAACCTCTCAATTTTTATTTCATTCATACAATCATCATGGCACGACAACAACGCGTCACTGATTGTTCATACCAGACGAACTGTGTCCTCCGAACAAAACGCTATGATCTTATGGATGATAATACGAAGTTATCTTGAACTAAGTGCTATGCCCCTGGAAAGCAAAATCTAATGAACATCATCAAGAATTCTTCCATTACGATTTAGCATTGGCAGCATCTTCCTCCGTACCATGGATTTATATGGCACAGTTTCTGGCCATACTTTTGAAGGAAGACGGTTTCAAAGTATAAAGCTCAAGTTTATGCTGGCGACAAGAGAAGAACTTTCTCTACACTGGAATGACTTCAGAACAATCTTCATCTACCGCATGCAAATAACAACAATCATGAATTCATCGTGCCACCAGCCAGCATTTTCTGACATGGTTCCATTCATAAACAAACAATAGGTTTTAACAATGGAAGCTGAAGACATCGTTAAGCGTTTAAAGACAACTGGTATTTGCGAACCATGGCAAACTTATCAAGATATTTTTCCAAAGTGCTTGACCCACAACTTGGTCACAGTATTGGGATCAACCGCCATTGCAGATAATGCAAATGATGTATTGCTTTGTCAATAACATTCACGTGGATTATGCGGAGTTACTGTGGGAAGGAATTTACTATTCTCTTCATCATCCAACATCTTCGATTCCTTATCCAAGATTTACAAAGATCATCATTAGTCATTACATGACCAGTTTCCCTGAAATTTCAAGACGTGCTCGGTGACAATGTATCCAAAGACCTACAAGATGACCAACCTACAAGAGATGATATAATGAAAAATATCTTTAATTCAGGGAGACCACAAAGAGTAAAGTTTGGCAATGAAGATTCCATATTTGATAATCAACTGAAGAATGAGCACACCGAGACATGAACCGGATGTAATGCAGAGTTGTTTGGGTTAGATGTTCTCCTGACCAGTCACTAACTGACGGGGAGACGGGGGTGGGGGAGGGTGGGGTGTAAGAGATACAGGGGGGGTGGGGGTGACTAGTGTGGTGGTGGTGGGGAGGAGTGGGCAACACACAAGGGGGGGGGGGGGGTGGGGGGGTGTGGAGGGTGGGGGGTGGGGGGTAGTGTTTGGGGGGGGGGGGGGTTGGGGTTTATGGGTGTGAGAAGGCTTAGTAGATAAAGATCGAATCATAGTTGATCATTTTTGGAGCACGGTACTCTTGCTGTATCCTTTATAGGGGTAAAGGTGACCTAGGGTGACCTTAGGGAGGCGCTAGGGTTTCGCTCTATATAAAAGACGGCGGTAATCCTGTTCCTTATGTAGACTCAGTCAGTTGTGACTGAGTCAGAGGAACATTAGACCAAAACACACCTCTGCATACATCCGGTACATGCTTCGGTGTGGCTTCATCTCTTCATGATTTTCCATATGGAACAGCGTCATGACACACAACATCTAGTGTGCTGCTCTTCTTTATTCCTGACCCAGAATTAAAGCGAGCGTTGTTCATGATCATAGGAGCATCACTCCGTGCCGCAGCTACGGCACTACAGCTTGTAGGCTTACGAGCGTGTTCTGTCTGTGTGAGCTGTGTGTCTCGTCGTCTTTTCTCTCTTCTCGCAATCTATCATCTATATCTCTCTTTCTATTCTAAAGTCTCACTACTGTTCTCTCTAGAAAATGTACTTTCTATAGAACACAGCTACTTCATAGATAAATCCTGATATCTAAGGAATTAAAGACATGTATGAGCAGTGACTAGACATCAAAGTGACATCCAATAAATGACACACAACCTGTTGGATTCTATAATCATCGATACAACATCTTGTATAAACAAGGAGTAAAATCTCCTTCCTACAGTGAATCTCAACCCGAATCCACTAACATTCGCATTTTCTGTGTAATGTTTCTCTCGCACAAGTACTACTCATATTGCACATCTTGCAATTAGTCTCAATGAGCGGGATGACAACTATGCATCCTATCCACGTGGACACGTTTGGGTAGGTCCATATGCACCAAGTTGGAATAAGATATCTTGTCATAGTTCCGAGTTTGCACTGCAGCTATGCAAAGATCACAGCATTGTCTAGAAGAAGCAATTAGAAGCGTATGTCATTCACCTACATTGTAAAAATGAAAACGAGAACGTAGCGTCTGTTTAGTCAACAAAGACAGATGGGATCAACCACCATTGCAGATAATGCAAATGATGTATTGCTTTGTCAATAACATTCACGTGGATTATGCGGAGCTGCTATGGGAAGGAATTTACTATTCTTTTCATCATCCAACTTCTTCGATTCCGTATCCAAGATTTACAAAGATCATCGTTAGTCATTACATGACTATCTTTCTTGAAATCTCAAGACGTGCTCGAGAAATGTATCACAATCTGCAAGATGATGACATAATGAAAAATATCTTTAATTCAGGAAGACACAAAGATAAAGTTGGCATGCAAATTCCAGATTGGATGATCACTGAAGAGATGAAGCTCACGGAGCATTACAGGATGTATGCAGAGGTATTTGGGTTAGATGTTCCTTTGACTCAGTCACAACCGACTGAGTCTACCTAAGGAACGCATAGGACACCTAGCGCCCCTAGGTCACCAACCCTAAAATGGATGCAGCAGAGTCAAGTGCTCTAAAACGATCTACTGTGATTCGTTTGTGTCTTCCTGAAAGGAGATCTACACGTCTAACTCCACTAGCTCCAGTGCCAAGTGTTGATAAAGTATATGAGATGATCTTACAAGATACATTACAAGTAAGTCTTGCTGAGCAAAAAAGTCGAGAAGAGCAAGAAGCTAGAGAAAATGTGGAACTAGTCAACAAGCACTTGGTGTCTGAAGAGATTGAAAAGATGATGGAAGGATCTGAGAATGTTATTAATGATAGTTTACCTCCTAGGAATGATGAACCACAGATTCTTGGTACTAGGTTAGAGCCTAGGAGTGATAAGGAAAGTCCGAAAGTGGAGAGCACTAATGATGAAGAGGTGGAAATTACTAATTTTGTTATACCTGTCAATGTTAATGAAGAGGAGGATGAAATAACTGATGAAGTGTATGAATTAAAGTGAAGGGATAAAGGAAAGATCGTAGAAGAGTCTAGGAGTACACCATTCCCCACACCAATTAGATCTCCTAGGACTCATACTAATCTCGTATCTTTGGATACTGAGAAACTCCAGGAATTAACAGTAACTGATACTCAAACAACATCATCCTCAAGATCACAACACACCAAATTGTCTAAAGCAAACTGACTTCTATCACTATTCAAAGCCAAACCTGCTCGGTTCAAATGATACAAGAATTTCTTTCATGAGTTACAAGGACGTTATACATATTTGTTTGAACATCTCAAACAAAGATTTTTGTCAAGGAAGTCATTCGATACTCTTGTTGATCATCTCCAAGAAGTAGTAGTCGAATCATTACCCACTATGGTAGATACGCATATTAAGGAGCAGGTGAAAAAGCAAGTTCTTGAGCAGGTTAGAGATCAAGTTCCAGTGTATGTTACGGAAGGGCTGATTCTGGAGAGACAAAAGACTAAAGAAGAGATGGAACGGATGATTGCTAAAGCTATTTTACAAGAGCGCAAAAATATACAAGCTGAAATTTCCTCACAAATTCAGAAAGCTATTGATAATCAGATCCCTTCTCAAGTTGATGCGTCAGTACGAAGTTATATGTCAGGTCACATCCTTCATGTTCATCCAGTTCAATCACAAACACCATCTGTTCCAGAACAACAATATCAACTGTATCTTTCCATGAAAACGATCCTCAGTTGCAGCAACAAGACATAGCAATATGGCTTGCACTTCAGATGAAGTTTGAGAATCTTCATGTACCACAAACTACATGTAGACCTTCTGCTGTTCGTCCAAGAGATCAGGACGTTCCTCATGATGATGCTCATCCTGAGAGGGAGAATAGTGCAAAGCGGCAGAAGACATCTGAGTACGAAGCGTATGTGTCTGGAGAGTCATTGTCTAGACAAGTTAATGAAAAGGAACGAGGTCCATCAACTTTAGGTAATCAAGAGCAAGAAGATGATTATGATTTTTGTACTGATTCTTATGCTTTAGATGATGATGAAATACCGTCGAAGCAAGTATCACAAGATTATGGAAGAAGTATCACTGACTATTGGTGAAGCAAAGTTAGAGAAAATGGCTGATGAGATGTTGAGACAAAGATGTACTTCAAGAGATGAGCATCAATATCATATTAACCAGATGAAGAATTTCTTGAAAAGTGACATTGTTTGGGAAAGTAGAAAGGAAATTCTTATATCTCTACATCCACAAAAGACCACACCTCTTGTTCAAAGCTGTCAAAGAGATCCTGAAGCTCTAACACTATCTCTTACAAATCAAGACCTTTTGTATCTGAAGAAAGGAAGTTCAGGGCCTGAGAAGATAGTATTGTCACTTCACAAGTTTCTTGTAATTATTTTCAATGATGATGATATTGAAGAACAAACTTCCAGATGGGTAAATAAGTATGTTAAGAAATTTAATCCTTATGCTTGATATGGTGTTGAACATTAGAAGAATCCTCATGCGAAGATCTTCTACATAAAGAAACAGAAAGAGCCTGGAAAACCAAAGGAAGAGGTTTATTCAAATTCAAAGATCATTCAAGTCATCAAGACATACTGGGAATTGGGTCATGAACACAAGTTTATCACAGAGATAGTTACAAGAAGAGTTAATGAGTGCATTATGTTGATTACCGAGCCTGATTACAAGAATCTCATTAAGAATGATATTGAGGATATGTATTTGCTGATTATGAATGGCAAGGTTCCTGACTATGTAGAAACGGGGTTGCTATGGTCTTTATCAGTATTCATCAGAAGTTCAGTGATATAGGAAAGAGTGCATGATTTTCAACTTGGAATCGAAAGTTATCAACATAAAGTTAACCTCACTGCACCAGCAATATCTTTCCCAGGAGTTGAAAAGTACAAAATGTTCTCCATCATCTATGAGCCCGTACACGGAATCATATACAAGAATAGCAAGAAAGAGAAAAGGGTGATGAGACATTCAGAGATTCACAATGCTGAACAGAGTCTTAGAAGGATTAAAGAGTTACAATAATGATGTTAAGTATGGCTATGTACAAAGAGAACTCACCAATGATGAAGTTGAGTATCTGAAATTGTTTGAAGAAGAGATTGAAGTCCTTTTCTTTGAAAAACGGGTTTCGAATAGAAGTAAACAAAAGCCATCGACTTGAGCTAACAAACATTGAATGTTTCAAAAGTAGCTCAAGACCGAAAAGATTTCTCTTTTCATTATTAAGGATAAATGCACTAAAACGTACATTTTCCTTTTATCTGAAGAAGGGGTTGTAATCTAACATTTGATTACAAGCCATTATCATGAGATCAAAACTTGGAATGTTTTGTTATAATATCTCATGACCGAAAAGATTTCTCTTTTCGTTATCAAGGATAAATGCACTGAAAAGTACATTTTCCTTTTCTATAAGGAACAGGGCCTGAAGAGATTCCAGCAGACGCCATTTGTTATTGAAAAACGAGGCTTGAACCGATTTGTTCAAACATCATCTGAAAATGAAGAGCGACGCCTGATCTGATCTGAACAGACATCATTGAATGAAGAACGAGTCTTGAACTGTTTTGTCCAAAAGTCTTTTTAATGAAGACCGAGTCCTGAACTGAGTTATTCAGAAGTCTTTTACAATCAGTTTAGAATTCCTTGAATTCCTGACGTATGAGATATCAGTCCTTTTGATAACCAAACTCTGAGTCTTTCCTGTAAAGGATTAACAGATGTACCTGCACTTGAGTTAGAAGTACCTGCACTACAATAAAGAGTTTGATTGCATTCATATGGGTTAGTGATATCATCATTTGAACCTTTAGGAGGTTCACTGTCAACTTTGGTTGTGTTATCTATCAACACCTTTCCAGTAGGTATCCACCTAAGACTAACAGTCTTGAAAAGTGTCTATCCTTGGTTTCCACCTAAGAAAAGAATCTAGAGTGTGTGGTTACTCATGCACAGCGGAAGACTATTGAGAGAAAACCTTTGTCCAAACCATTCTACCTACCAGGTTTATTAGTGTGGTTTTTTGGTTCAACGGGATTGTTGTTTCTGATCTTGGGGGACTGAACTTTAGCACGAGAATTCACCTTATTCAGGATCTTTGCATAACCAATCCACCATGAATTTGTATTAAAATATTTAATTATGACAGATCGAACAAAAAAATTTTTGGAGTCCAAGAAGAAACATAACTTCCTAGAGTTGATCTACTAGAGGCTCACCATTTGACATTCCACCCCTTCACTTAGATACAGGAGAACTCCCTATATATGATTCTAAGTTTTTACGGTGTACAAGCATAAAAGAGAGATGCAGTGGTGTCTCACATAGAGGTCATATCCCTATGATTAAGAATCTCTGGAAACTCCTATTTATGTTTCTAGGCCTTGGTGACCAAGCATTAGGAGTGCAGTGTGCTCTAGTAGAGACCATTCCCTTTTGATTAGGAATCCTGGTTTTGTCTTGTGTCTTTTTCCTAGCATCCTCTATAAAATACGCATGAATCATATCATTAGAACCATATGATTCCTTATGACTATTCCTAGAAGTGCTATGTGCATTCGCATGATGAGGTTTTGCAAGAGCATATTTCTCATCAACTTAGGAGGCAAACCGTGATCTTAAAATTCTAGGTCGTTCAGACTTAAACGCATTTGGTTGTCTAGCAACTAAATGGTTTCTAGATGGTTGTAAAGGCGGTTTCCCCAAGATTGATGCTTTGGCAAACTTAGAATCTACAATCTTTCCATTTAACTTTCTAAGTTCATTCTTTAATGCCGTATTTGCAAAAACCTTTTCTTGAAACTGAGCTTTTAAATCAGCATTTTCGACAGACTTTTGATTAATTTGATAAATTAAAGACTCACTGTTGTCTTTATTCTGAACTTGCGTCATTTTAATTGAATCAAAAAGTTCTTTGTAAGTCTGTTTCAAATGCTCATTTTCTTTAAGTAGTTGCTCATTTGCTGCAAGTAATTTAGCCACACTGTGTTCTAATTCGATGTTAATAGTTTCAATTACATCAAAGTCATTTTTAACTTTGACTTCATTACTTGCATCCTTCACACTCTTAATTTGTATCTTCAAGTCACAAATTAGTGTGGTTTTGGCCTGTAGCTGAGCTTTCAAATCATTTATCACAAAAAATTCACGAAATTCAGGAAATTCCTGATTCTCGCATGGTTTGTTACTTTGAAAACTTTCTTCCTTTTGTTGATTTTGTATTTCAAGTGAAATACAATGTTTTTCTAGTTGTAAAAATCGTTTTGAAAGTTCATTGTAAACTTCATTTTCAATCATTTCTTTAGATTTGAAAAACTCAGCATCAAGTAAAGGACTTTTTACTTGTTCAGCATCCTGGACAATCTCTCCTCCCCTATGACACATATTTGTTGAAGTAGAAGTGGTATTGCTATCAATAGTTTCCAACAGATGTGTGTCATAACTGGGTTCAGATTGCACAGTATGCTGCTGTACATTAGCAAGGATAATTTGATTATCAGTCAATTGTACCTTAGTAAATGACACTTCGTCATTTACTAGTCCGATATCTGCATCCGCAGCTTGTGTGGTATAATTCCCTGAACTGCTACTTGTATCCTGCTTGACGGGCTTTGTCCCACTGCTTTCTGTGACAACCAACTCTGCATCAATTGCTTCACGCATATCGACCTTTTCCTCTTCTGAAAGTATATCTAGGTGCTTTAGCAAATTACTTCTCCCTTTTGACTTCAGCTTGAAACTTTTCCCAATCTCATGTTCATGAGGTATTTCTTCATTCAAAGGTTCTTTAGTTTCCTTAATTGCTTGAACCTCACCCTTTTTCATTCGTAATTCACCGTATTTAATTACTCGAATATCAATATACTTTGCAAGCATATCTAGGAGATTTAGTAAATTACTTCTGAAAGTTTCAAGATCACAAACCGTATAGTCTTTGAAATCCTCTTGACGTAGTCGATTCAAATAATCTGAAGAAGTTACTGTTTTTGAGGCAAAAAGTATCTTGAACTGTGTTCGAAGAGCTTCTAGGCAAGTCTTAGCATTAGCCTCATGAACATTCTCTCTTTCACATTGCGACTGCAACTCATCCAAATTATGGAACATCTTCTTTCCGAAATTCTGATGCTCTTCACCGAAGAATTTACAAAATGAGTCATTAAATAGTCCATATATGACAAGATAACCACTGATCGGATAGAGAGACTTAAGATGTAACACGAGCTCTCTAAATACTTCCATGTATCTTTGATGCAGTTTCATGTCTTTAAATTGCATGTGTTGCAATTCTTTCTCTTTTGAATTATCCATTTAATCACTGTCTTGTGGTTTTGAATTCAACTAATGTTCACGGGATTTTACAAGTCTATGACTAAAACCGATAATGAGTTAACGGGATTTTACAAAGTCACTAGAGAAACCGTGAATTGAATGATCTTAAGTGATTGTTGATTGGTGACTTGGTTTGCAGTTTATGATTTTCGGGGTTTTTTGAAACAGTAAAATGCTGTTTTGAGGCTCTAAATGACCCCGAATGGCCAAAATATGACAGGGCTCTCGCTCAAAGAGGAAGAGTCTTGACCGTTGGGCCGTTTCCGAGCTTGTATAAAAATTTCAAAATAATCCGACACAATGAAATTTGTCAGAACTTGTTGTGATGATTGTCTTATAAGTCCTTGATTGTCAAATGATTTCTCGAAATTTGGGCAACACAACGTTTAGATTTAGAAAAAAAAAATCTTCAATGTACCTAAAACGCAGAGGCAAAACGCAATGGCAGTCAAAACGCAATGCGTCAAAACGCAATGAGTCAAAACGCAACCTCAAAACGCAATGTCTCAAAACGCAACACCTCAAAACGCAGTCTCAAAACGCAACATGAAGAAACTCAACCTCAAAACGCAACATGAAGGAACTCAAAACGCAACATGAATATTGTCAAAACGCAACATGAATATTACGACTTTTTCCACCAAAAATCGCCTAATAATCGCCCTTTTTGACCTTTTTCCTTGAAATCACTTGCACAATTAGTTACCTTATGCCAAGATCTTGCTAAATAACATAAACATCAACACTTTTAAGCCCAAAAATTCGAGTTCGATTTTTTTTGAACCAAGAACACACTTTAAACTCGAATTTGATCTTGATAAACCACAAGAATCAACCACGATTTCACACTAGCTCTGATGCCAATTGTAGGATCTATCAATTCGTGATTGCACTTGTGTTAGATGGATTAGGGCTTGATTTCTAGAGAGAGAAAGAGTTGGGAGT